>JBBBDQ010028618.1:0-22500 GCA_037127315.1 Ascarosepion bandense | reverse complement strand
ATATATATATATATATATATCGGTACCGCGCGTTTGTGAGTCCCCAAAGATTTGATAAAAAATGAGAATTTTCTGAACGTACTAATTTTTGCTACACGAATATTATTTATAACATACATTCAATATTTATTATCCAAAAGCCAAAAGCCAAAAAAAAAAAACAGCAACAAATGTATTAAAATACAATTTTGGAATATTAAAAGATAAAAAGGAACACTTTCATAATTTTTACAGACTAATTTCTAATTTCTAATATATATTTAATATTTTTTATCAAAAAGCAAAGAAAAAAAAGATAAAATAAAGAAAAATATGTGTCAAACACAACTTTTGGACCTTAAAAACGAACAATTCCACAATTTTTACTGCCTAATTTTTTAAACTATTTACTTATTTTACTATATATATATATATATATATATATATATATATATATATATATATATATATATATATAGTAAAATAAGTAAATGGGTCTAAAATATTCATTGCCAAGAGACAACGCGGATCCACCCACAACTATAATGCCATCATTAAATTCTCATGTAGAATAAAAAAAATTTTTGAAAGACCAGTTTAGTGACATAAGTGATACACGCTTTGCGAGATAATGTCTCGAATGAGACATGACTGACTGGGCAGAAGATTATCCCGTAGTAGGTTGCTATTACTTTCTGTGGTAGACTGGTTGCAAGCTAAGGCTATAAAACCCAATCTGTTCTGTTATTTAATCCAAAACTGGAAAGACGAAACGGATTAATACCTTTCCCAAGGGTATTTGTGCGTAAGTGAATACAAAGAAATTCAACTGGAATTCGAACACAGCATCCCGATTTGTCGTTCCGAGCCGAAATAAAGTTAAAATTATTTTTTTTTTTAATCATATCACCCCGAGCAAGGCGGTAAGGCCACTGGTGTGCAGGGGGTTACGTAAGAGTGAATAGATTGGAAAAGAGGAAGCCGAAAACCGCATCCTAAACAGGGAACAAGGGATGAGCCTCTACACCTGTTCAATAGACGTGGGTGGAGTGTGAACCGGGCGATAGTTTAGTCTATCTACTCCAATTGAAAAAAAAAAAAAGAAACAAAAAAGAAAAGTGAAAAGATATGACTTGATAAACATGAACAATACTTTCATTCTTAGGCATTAAAATGAAGCTTCATAATTTAGCTACGAAAACTTAATCCAGATATACTTCCACCCTTCTTCTATGTTTATAATTTAACAGAATAAAATTAACTCCTCAAAGAACTTTTTAAAAAATAAAAAATCCTTGTAATGAAGTGGTAATTTTTATGAGGTTACGATATTTTAAACAATAATTTGTTTCAGGTAGAGTAAATTTTAAATAAATTACATGACCATAAAAGTAAAAAGTAACTTACCTTTTCTACCTTGGCTTAATTCTTGATGTCAATTTCCTTTTTACCTTTTTCTTCTATAACAATAGTTTTGGTAGCTTTAAGGGCCATTTTGCAAGCCATATCAGACCACTGTCTCATAATATTTTTGAACAGAAAATGTGCGTGTTTTGCTGATTACAGTGTACATGTGGGGTACATGTCGATACTAAATGTAAACGCAAAATTTTGTAATTTAATATTTTATTTATTATTTTTTAATTTTAATTTTAATTTAATTTAAAACTAAAATTAACATTTTTAATTGATTTGTATTCAGTCAGTTTCCTGTAAAGATTATACAATCAACAGTTCGGAAGCACAATAAAGTGTTTCAAGGAGTCGTCTACGTATCTTAAAAGCAATCGTTTGTGTTCAAGAAATGATTGAACTGATCTGTCAATAATTGATTCTGAATCCAATGCTTTTTTCAATGGCTAGCAGCATATCAGTCAGTCAGTTAAGTGTCATACGTGATACACGCTTGGGCGATCATGTCTCGCAAGAGACATGACTGACTGGGCAGAAGATTATCCCGCAGTAGGTTGACATTGCTTTCTGCGGTAGACTAATTGCCAACCATGACTATAGAACCCAATCTATCCTGCAATTTAGCTCATAGCTGGAGTGAGAAGAGATGGATTATATCATTATATTAATAAGCAGTAATTAGTGGGGGATCAGCTTATTACTTCATAACAATAGAAAACCGATCGCTCACTTTATGCCAAGTAGATGCTTTGTTTCCAATTGTTTGGTTCAGTCAGTCAGTTAAGTGCCATACGTGATACATGCGTTGGGCGATCATGACTTCAAAGAGACATGACTGACTGTGTAGAAGATTATCCCGCAGTAGGTTGCCATTGCTTTCTGTGGTAGACTGGTTGTCAGCCAAGGCTATAGAACCTAATCTGTCCTGTTATTTAAACCATAGCTGAAAGGAAAAGAGATGGATTTATAACATTTCCCAAGGGTATCTGCACGTAGGATGTGCGTGGTGGTCCAGTAGATATCGGCTCGGAACAAGAAATCGGAGAGCTGAGTTCGAATTCCAGCTGAATTTATTGCATTCACTTACGCGCAAATACCCATGGGATAGGTATTAATCCGTCTTTTCCTTCCAGTTATGGGTTAAATAACAGGACAGATTGGGTTCTATAGCCTTGGCTGGCAACCAGTCTCCCGCAGAAAGCAATGGCAACCTACTGCGGGATAATCTTCTGCCCAGTCAGTCATGCCTCTTTCGAGACATGATTGCCCAAGCGTGTTTCACGTATGGCACTTAACTGACTGACTGAATCTACACGTGAGTGAATGCAAGGAATTCTGCTGGGAATCGAACTCGGCTTCCCGATTTCTCAATCCGAACCGATATCCACTGCACCCCAACGCACATATGATTCCAAATTCCCCTCAAGCAGCATATTTTTTTTAACTTTGACTTTATGATCTTTAGTTTTGAAAATGTTCTCTCACACTAGACTTGAGTAAGTGATAGCATGCAGTTCTAAATTTCTTAGCCTTTTTTATTACTGTTATATCCCGGGAAGGAATAACAGGGAAAAAAATAGTATAAGAATAATACTTAAACACTAAAGATAGATTAGAAGAGATTTATTATGCCACTGTATAATAACCCAATAGACGTACAATAACAATCAACGTATAGTAACAGGAATAGCGAACAAGTAGAAAATGTCTCTGCCAATGACTTATGCGTCCATCTAGTGACGTATGCTCTCGTCTAGTGATGTATGCTGACGTCTAGTGACGTATGCGGTATCTAACAACCTTCCCACGTAAGGTTATATGCGACACAAGGTCTTTTTATTGTGGGTCTTCCCGACCATATAGCCAGGCCAAAAAATGTCTGTCTATTTTTCCCCAGTCGTGATTCTACCCTTCGCCGGAACCACGACTAGGTTTGTGCTCTCTGCTCGAAGGCAGAGAGCTGACAGTGTCATAGATCCGTCTAGTGACGTATGCATTATTTAGCTGTCCCTCCCAGTAAGGGCAACATATGAAACATGGTCAGTTTATAACTGGGCTTTCCGGGCTATATGGCCAAAAAATGTCTGTCTAATATTCCCCAGTCGTGCTTCTACCCTTCGGCGAAACCACGACTGGGTTATTGCTCTCTGCTCGGAAGCAGAGAGCGCCCTCCACCCGAAGGCAGAGTGCTGACAGTGTCATAGATTCGTCAGTCTAGTGACGTATTGTATTTACTAGCCTTCCCACGCAAGGCCGGATGTGACACATGGTCATTTTATAGTGGGTATTCCCGGCCATATAGCCGGGCCAAAAAATGTCTGTCTATTTTTGCCGAGTCGTAGTTCTACCCTTCGGCGGAACCACGACTGGGTTTGTGCTCTCTGCTCGGAAGCAGAGAGCGCCCTCTACCCGAAGGCAGAAAGCTGACAATGTCATAGCGTCGTCAGTCTAGTGACGTATGCTGACGTATGCCCCAAGTCACAGTCTTTTATAGACTAGACCATATCGATTACGGGGTAGGATAGGCTGTTCCTCTAAAACAGTGATCGTTACTTTATTGCGTTTTTATTTAATATAGAAGGACCCCCGCTACATCAGGGGCTCAATTTACTATTGGGCACGCTGATACACTGTCCACTCTACCGCGACTCTAGGTAGAAAGAGCCACTGTTTAACCCAGTGCGCCTATATCGCTTTGGTCACGAAAAGACGGATATTTAGGCGAAGGTAGATTGGTCTCTCTTGTATTGAGTGGCTCCTCATGGAGGAAAAGAAAAACTCTGTTAAAATACTTACTGTTCTTTGAGTATCTTCGCGTAACGAATATTCTAAGAGTTAAACACTACACATATCCGCACTGGAGCCCCGATGACTTCAACTTCCGGCAACCAGTTGTACTTACGGCAATCAGTTGTACTGATGCCAAATTGCATTTGCTTGTCGGTTTCTTTTGACTCTAAGGACAACGCCAAGTGAGGGATCTTAACATATGGGCAAACCAAGATCTCCATAGCTTCCACCTAAACCTGTAGCACCGTGTGCTAAACTATCGTCTCTCAAGACAGATTGATACTAACAAGAAAACTGACCTGACAAACAGTCTAAGAGAAGGAAACAATTATTTTCAAACTGTGGAAAAGGCAACGGGAAACCAGTCCACTATCTTTCCCAAGAATACATAGCAATTCACAGATAATAAAGGAAAGTAGTCTGTGGAAAAAGCAACGGGAAACTATTCCTCTATCTTTCCTAAGAATACATGGTAATTCACAGATAATAAAGAAAAGGGGTCTGTGGAAAAGGCAACGAGAAACTACTCCTCTATCTTTCCCAAGGTTACATAGCAATTCGCAGATAATAAAGAAAAGGGGTCTGTGGAAAAAGCAACGGGAAACTACTCCTCTATCTTTCCTAAGAATACATGGTAATTCACAGATAATAAAGAAAAGGGGTCTGTGGAAAAAGCAACGGGAAACTACTCCTCTATCTTTCCTAAGAATACATGGTAATTCACAGATAACAAAGAAAAGGGGTCTGTGGAAAAGGCAACGAGAAACTACTCCTCTATCTTTCCCAAGGTTACATAGCAATTCGCAGATAATAAAGAAAAGGGGTCTGTGGAAAAGGCAACGAGAAACCACCCCACTAACTTTCCCAAGAATACGTGGCAATTCACAGATAATAAGAAAACAATGCAGAATGCCAAGGCCCAGAATCAGCATGACATTAAAAGATGGTGTTTTAATTTCTACTTAAACGGCAATTCATTTGTTCTTTTGTAGTAACTTTCTTCCTTAGTACAAAGCTTTAGTGCTTCTCAAGATCTGTCAGTCAGTCAAATGCTATACGTGACACACGCTTGGGTGATCATGTCTCGAAAAAGAAATGACTGACTGGACGGAAGGTTGCCATTACTTTCTGTGCTATACTAGTTGCTAACCAAAGCTATAGAACCCAATCTATCCTGATATTTAACCCATAGATAGAAGGAGAAATGACGGATTCATACCTTTCCCAGGGGTATTCGTACGTAATTGAATGCAACGAATTCAACTGGTATTGGAACTCGGCTCTCCGATTTCTCGTTCCGAGCTGATAAACACTGCACCACAACGCACATCCGACAATCAAGATAGTGGATTAATAAATGAGTTTGTTTGTAAGAGTGTGTAGCTTGGAAGTAAGTGCTGCATATTATGAGGATATGTAACATAATTAACGGTTGATCCTCAACTTGAAAATGTTACGATTGTAGCGATCAGAGAAGAATCACATTTTAACACGTTGGCTGCTAGAGATTAATAAAAAATATTAATCTCAATCACCAACTTTACAATAACCAACTTAGTCAGTATAAATATTTTGATCTATTAAAATTAAGTTCATTTATACCTTCCACTGATATCATTGCGAATAAATTATATATATATATATATATATATATATATATATATATATATAAACTTATTTATAAATGGAACTTTGTCTGTGTGTATGTGTGTGTGTATCTGTGTGTGTGTGTCTGTTACCTATAGACTCCGAAACGGCTGAATCGATTTTATTGAAATTTTACACAGTTGTACTATAAGCGTCTGTGAGTGTTCTTAGCTAGGTTTTGTGTCGAGGTACCCCTGATAAATATCGAAAATCGATAATCGAAAAATTCGGGTTATAGTAGGAGTGGTCCGATTTTAATCAAATTAGAATACACTCATAGAGAAAGACATAAGAAACGATATTCAGAAGTTTCAAGGTTGCAGGTCTTACAATAGTGCAGAAAATTTATAATATATCAAGGCAGATAAACAGTATCTGCCTGTATGTCTGTAGTTTTTCAGCACTTTTATGTTATTTTTTGCTTCGGGTTTGGCTCTAAGTAGGTATAATTGTAGTTCTTAGTCTCAGCCATGATACCATTTACTCAGAGGACTTATTTAGCCTTCAAAAATCAGTTTACAACGAAAAAACCTAATTGATATCGATACCAGGAAATCAAAATTTGACTTACATCCATTCATTTTTCTTTCAGTCTACGGTTTTGCTTTAACTGGAAACAACTATTGCTTTTTAGTCTTTCGTAACAACGTCCAAAGAGTGTGAGCTCCAAGGCCATGGATTAGTTTTAAAGCTTTCATCCCACCCGAGCAACGCCGGGATATACTGCTAGCATGTATATATATATATATATATATATATATATATATATATTGTGAGAGAGAGAGAGAGAGAGAGAGAGGGGGGTCAGATTTGAATTAAATTAGAATAGTAAACAGTTGCTTTAGAAAGTGCTCAATACATGTTTGAAAGAAGATGAAGGTTAAACATATAGAGCGTTTAGATATTTAGCTAGGGAAGATCATCCGGTTGCGCTACTGTGCTTTCGACCTTTTCGGTTTGGTCAGGCGATTTGCTTTGCTTAGCCTGACGAAACCGAACAGGTCGAAACCACGGTAGCGTAACCGGCTGATCTTCTCTACCTATCTCTCTCGCGCTCTTTCACTCACTCTCTCTCTCACTCTCTCTCTCTCGCTCTCTCTCTCTCTCTATATATATATATATATATGTGCGTATGTATTTATATTATTTTAGTATTATATTGTAGAATTTTTTAGAATTAAGAATAATTATCTTTAAAAGTCAAAAGTAAAATATTAAAGAAAAAATAAACAATGGGAAAATTTAGACACTCGAACAAATATCTACTTTGATACGCAAATAGCAACAAATACAAACACAGCACAAAATTCAAATCCAAAACTACCACATATAAATAAAATATAAATATATAAACACTCAAATACGGCAAAAAAATAATATAACAATCACCAAACGGAAAAAAAATCACACATAAAGTCCAGAAATATAAATACACACAAACGCACTTAACTATGACTTTAAAATAGATCCCCCCACTCATTCGCTGAAAAGACAGCATAGCATGATGTTAAAAGACCCCAAAATATAATAAAAACAAAGTTTTATCGTCAAAATATGTTGTTATTAAGAGGAAAGTTAAAATCTTTTTTTAATTTTAATTTTTTTCTAATGTTAAAAATTATTATTAAAAATCTTCTCGTTTTTGTCTGCGAGTGGTTCAATTTTTACAAGAATTTATTACGGCAATTATAATATTACACAACTCACTTTCTTGCCAGTGAAAATCACATTAATTTTGAAATTCTTGCAAAAACCAGATAATGGTCGGATTTTTAAGGAACTTTCAAGACTTATTCATAAATGAGTGAAATCCTTTTTGAAATCATTATTTTTATAAAATCTCGGTGATTTGTTTTACATTTGTTACATATGTTACATTTGTTACATATGTTACATTTGTTACATATGTTACATATGTTACACCGACTCCAATTATTTTTCTGAAATGTCTAGAAATTAACTACAGTCCAGAACTTTGTTTTATTAGTTAAATCCAGGATTCCTTCAAGAATGTTAATCACATTTTTTCTAAAGGTAGCTCATTTTCAGAAAATTTGCTTCACAAAAAATTTGCTCCACATAAAAACAAAAATGCAATAAAACTATGCCATTTCTTATTTAGATAAACTTTTAATTGCTTTTTAAACAATATATATTAAGGATATCATAATTCTAAGAAAAAAATTCGATGAATAATAAATTTCTTACACGAATTGTTTTCATGTTTATTCTTTTATTATAATATATATAATAATGATTTCAATCGTCTTTTAAAATTTCTTCCAATCAACGTTCCAATTAGGTTAAGTTAATAAGTGACGACTATATTTACTAATCAAAAATTGAAAAGCTTAATAAAAATATTCGAGCCATTAGATTTTTCAAATAATTAAAACTTTTTTGTGCATGCCGATGACTGATTTTATTTTAAAGATGGCCGTAAGTGCTGTATCGTTAATAAGTCAAGTTTCTTTCGCTTATAAGAAAAAATATAATTAAAGTTTATTCAGCAAGGTACAATTCTTTCATTTGTAATTAAGTAAAACAATTTCATTTATAATCAAATAAAATAATCGTGTAAACAAATGTATAGTTAATAATAAAATGTAAAATACTATAAAAGTTTAATAAATATGATAACTTTACATGTCCTAAACATCATGATACCAGTTACTATAACTAAATAATAATAAAAAAATAGATATTAAAAATATAAATTAATAGATATCGTAACATTTCATAAACTGAGTTACCTCTGTCATGTTATATACTTTTTCATTCTCTGTTATTAAATTCTAAATTAAATTTAAAAGAAAGTTTTACATTATTTTAATTTTAATTTTTCAGAAAGCATCTTCAAACGAAAGGCTATAAAAAAGCCAAACTAACTAAAATTCTATAAAATATTAGGTAATTGCTGAAAATATTAGGTCAAACTTTTAATTTTACTATGTAGTTAAAAACCGAAAACGAAAAGTACGATTAAGCTACATACGTTTATGTCAATTTTAGTTACCATACTTAGCATTTTTGACAGGTTCCGCCTGTCAGTAAATCATTCGTCACCTCAGGTAACCCTGATAAGAGGAATACAGTGACTAAGAAACGTTTTATAGTACATTTTAGTTAGCAAGTAAGACTAGTTTCAAATCAAATTAAGGCAACTTTAAATTTAATAATTTTACGAATGAACGTGTCAGTGATTTATATTTTATTTTTGGAAGATTTTTTAAACCAAGAATTACCTTCTGTTTACAAAATAAGTTGATCGATCAAAAATGGCCGAAAAAGTGATTGTTTTAGATTCCAATCAATATAATTTCAGTTTGAAATACAACGGAGTATTTTGCTTACTGGAATTAGTAAATTTAATTTTTTAGCTTTCAATTAAAACTAAATTAGAAGCTTTCAGAAAGCATTTTTTGTTTATTAAAGGTGTGAAGAAAGAAAGAAAGAAAGAAAGAAAGAAAGAAGGTGTTAAAAGAGATAAAGAACAGACAGTAAAAGAAAGAAAGAAAGAAAGAAGCTTCTGAAAAAAAAGGTGTTAAAAGAGGTAACGAACAGACACTAAAAGAAAGAAAGAAAGAAAGAAAGAAAGAAAGAGGGAAAAATGGAAGTAAGGGAATAAGAAAGAAAAGAGAAAGGAAGGGATAAAAGTATAGAGGAATCTATATCAATCGGGTTCTAAGAATTTAAGTAAGTTTTTTCTCTGGCATGTGGTCATTAAATCGCTTTTTTGCTATGTAGATTAGGATTGTTTGTATGGTTTATGATGACAAGTTTTTTTCTAAAAGGCATAAGTTACACCGATTTTCTTTTCCGTTGTAAGATTTGGATTTAATTTCCAATAATCTATGGATAAAGCACTACTCTTGCTGTATTTACTGTTGTTTAAAGACAACCTGTGGTTGTTAAATCTCATCTTCCACGTGTGGGAATTGCTTCCAAAGTAAAATTTAACATCTTTATCTTCCGAATGAATTCAAGCTCTATAAACAATTCTTTCGGACATACATTAACCATTCAATAGGTAGATTCTATTTTTTCGGTAGTTGCAATTATTTTTGAAGGATCATTGTTGTTAGTAGGAGGGTAACTGATCTTATTCAGGTTGGCCAAGCATTTATTTGATATCATAGTATTATGTTGTGAAATATATTTGCCTATGTTCTTAACGCAACTATAACATTGTTTTTGTTGAAAATTTTATTAGTGTGGGTGGATACTAGAAATGTTCGTGAATTAAGTTTAGGAAGCGGTTACTACTGTTAGTTCGGACATTACGACTGAAGGGTGGGTTAAACCAAATAATGTTAGATTGACGTGATTTCAGCTTATTTCTGCCTACCTTGTTTTTAACAGAGTATTCTAAACTAATGTTCAGTTGACTTTTTTCTAAAGCATTAATTTATTTCATTTTTAAACTGTAAAAAATTACTTATTGCTAAATTTCGTACTTTAAAAGAATGGATAAATGTGTGTCGGGTGTTGATGATTCTATGGAATGATTTGAATAGGGAATCAAATCCTATGGAGGTGGTTTGAATAGGGAATCAATTGGTTACGATGTTTTTTTAAACAAACGTTCCCAGTGCAAGATGAATAATCAGAGATGGTAAATTGCAACATGGTGTTAACTGCTAGTCAACTCAAATGCATTTTAACACGTTGCTACAATACTCGTGATAAAACACACACACACACACACACACACACGCACACACACACACACACACACACACACACACATATATATATATATATATATATATATATATATATATATACATATATATATTATGTATATATTCATAAATGTACATATTGTCCTACGTCGATGGCACGACTCAGAATTTCATGCGTTATGCAATCGTCAGGTGTATATTGCAAACCATATTTATTAATTTGTATATTTATTAATTCACGTAATTATATATATATATATATATATATATATATATATATATATATATATATATGAGCAAGCTCGTCATATATATATTGTATGTGTGCGTGAATGTCAATAATTGTTATGGATTAAAAATATACATGTGAACGATGAAAGAAAAAAATAACAACTCACTCTCTCTCTCTCGCTCCCATATATTCTCTCTTTATATCTCTTTATATCTCTTTCTCTCTCTTTTCTACTATCTCTCGCTTAGATAGATAGATAGATAGATAGATAGATAGATAGATAGATAGATAGATAGATAGATATTCAGTCTGTCGCAAAGAAAGAAAGGTTAAAAGGGCAATAGACCAATTAAGGGAGGGAAATAGAGAGAGAGAGAGAGAGAGAGAGAGAGAGAGAGGAGGAAAGAGAAAAAGAGACAAAACAATCGATCAAGAGTGCGCCCAATCTTAGGTCGAATTATGCGCATCCGGTGGAAGTGACGTCGATGTCTTTTCTCTTCGCTCTGTCACCAGGAAATCTCAGGGCATGCAGGTGTGCTCCTCAAGTGGCGGGACCACAGGTGGAAAATCTACCACACTGGTATTGGCTTGATTATTGGCTTGTCAGTTGGGGTTCGGGTGGGTGATGTCTGGTGTACACTCAGAAATTTATCGCCGACACTAGCCGGATACAGACTAAGCCTTGATCAGACCGACCACGACGCCGACAGTCAGGTCCTCAAAACATAATCAAAAAAGGCAAGAAAAATATTTTTACGACATATTATTATTATTATTATTATTATTATTTCGACTTCTGCTATGGTAACACAGCCTACCAAGTCTGTGGGAAGACCTAAGACAGGTCGTGGTGTGTTGTTATGGCTACATTTCATGATTTGTTTTTGTACACCCCATCATAACATCACTAGCGTTACATGAACAATGTTCTTCTTTCTGTGTGGCTTGTACTTATCAAGACGATTTTTTGTATTTCTCTCAAGTTATGATTTCCAGAGATTTTTCAATGTGTTGTTGTGTTCCTTTTTTATCATTCCAAGCGCTCCTACTATCACTGATACAATTCTTGTTTTCCATTTTCCCAATTTTTTTTTTCTGTTTCAATAGATTTTAATGCCGTCTACAGGTTGGGGATACTAAAATCAAGCAGGTACAGAAATTTAAATACCTGGGAAATGTTCTAACAGAGGACGGAAAGTAAGATACTGAGACCTGAAGGCTAATTGGCATGGCCAAGCATGTATTCCAAAAGCTAAGCAGAGTATTAAGAGACAGAAAAATGTCGTTTGAAACAAGGAAAAAAAAGAGTACCTGACTGTTATGTGACGTCTGTCTTTCTGTATGGCATCAGATGCGGGACAATCTCATCAGAAATCAAAGAAAGACTTGAACCAACCGAAATGTGGTTCTACAGAAGGATGATTAGGATACGATGGACCGAATATGTAAGCAACGATGAGGTTTTGGAGAGGAAGGAAACGAGAAGGAAGCTTATACTTAACATCAGGCAGAGACAGCTGAAGTTTCTGAGATATGTAATGAGGAAGAAGGGCTTAGAGAATCTGATACTTAGAGGAGAGATAAAGGGAAAGTAAAACAGTAGAAAGCAATGCGTGGCATACTTAATATGCTTGAGCAAGCGGACAGCAAAGCAGGGTTGGGGAGAAACAAGATAAAAGGTGTTAAAAGCTACAAGGGATAGGGGGTGGAGGACCATTATCACCTACGTTCTGAAAGGACACGGCTCACAGAAGTTTTTCAAATTCTTTGGTTGCTATGTTACAGTCCGCTGAGCATGCCATATCAATTAGTAGACAAGTTTTTTTTTCTTTTCGATTTTTCACAGTTATGTCCGACCTATTTTCTTCAATCTTCTTGCCTGTCAGTCAGTTAAGTGCCATACACGAGGAATCATGCCTCGAAAGAGACATGACTGACCGAGCAGAAGATTATCCCTCAGGAAGTTGCCATTACTTTCTGCGGTACACTGATTGCCAGCTAAGGCTTTAGAACCCAATCTGTCCTGTTATTTAACCCATAACTGGTGAGAAGAGACGGGTTAATAAGGATATTTGTGCGTAAGTGAATGCAAGGAAATTCAACTGGAATTCGAACCCTGATTTCTCGTTCCGAGCCAATATCCACTGCACCACAACGCACATCCTGCTGGTAAAGATGGTATAATCCCACAGAATTGTAATCTCTTCTGTTTCTTTAACTGTTCATACCAGTGTTTGTTCACATCTTTTTCAAAGTGTTTGCAAAATGTCCAATGTAAATATTGTATTCATTTAGCGCAAGTATAGAACATCCAGAGATTAGTCTATGTCTTTTTTCTATTTGTCACAGAACCTGCATTTTGGATTCACATTTTGTTTTATAATCGTATCGACCCAAGTAAGGCATTTTACTGCCACTATTGTTCGGTGGGTTCCATAAAAGGAAAGTTATGAGAAAAAGTGACAAGTTACAGAGGGTGTCAGGAAGTGGGTAAGAGAAGGATAAGAATACCGATGAGAGTGGAGTGGACGTAGAAAGGTGCATGAGAGAGAGGATGCAGGTTAGTGAGATAGGAGATGACTATTGACTTTACATTTAAATTCTTGAAGATTGTAGCTATCAGGAAAGCAAGTAAACGGAAGGGAATTCCACAGGCGGGAATTGCGAGAAAAGAAGCTTATGGAGTAGGATTTGCGTTTACAATTTATTGGTTTCACAGTAAAAGGGTGGGACATAGTTGCTAATCTTGTTGCTCGAGTAAATTTATATATAGGTGGCACCAGTGAGCTAAGTTCATCGGAGCAGAAGCCGTGAAAGTATTTGTAGAAGATCTCAGGGAAGCCACATTGTGACGGTGAGAATGTTTGATATTTGCTTGAATGTTCCTAGTGAAACTAATCTGGTCTTTCACTGCAAGAATAAAACTTCGGTTTCAGCCTTTAATCCAGATGCTCGTAACCATCGCCGATTGTTAACTATGTCAACATCAGCTGTATTAACACGTTCTGGATATTCATCATGGAGAGGTCCGTCTTGTCAGCGGTATTTCATCTATCCAAGAGCTTTATTCTTACACTTCTTTTCATATATTTTTTTGCAACATTTGGTTCTTGATTTCTGTTTTGCTTTTCTACAGAATCTACTAAATGTAAATTTCGTTTGTATTTAGAACTTTCTTTCATCATTGAATAATTCTCTTTCTGTTATCGTGTTCTTTCACTGACTGTATCACCCAGTCCTTTGTTGCTTCTATGTATGTTACTAAATCAAAAGTTGTTGTCTTGTGTGACAATTATAGCTTTCTTTCTTATCTATACAGCGTTTCAATAAAGTTCGTGTACACTTTAAAAAAATTGTAACTTTATTTGTATCTGCGATAGAAATAATTCGTTAAAAAGATTAGAAAGAAGTAAATCTACATTTTTTAAGGTTTTATTGAAATTTTATTTAAGTTTCCATGTGTCCTCCATCATTAGCAATACAAAGGGTAATACGATTTTGCAGTTCACGGAAAACATTTGCTAAGTGATTTACAGTAATGCCTGAAAACACATTAGTTATTTTAGCTTTAATACCTTCTAATGAACTAGGTTTGGTTGCATACACCATTGCATTCACATGTCTCCATAAAAAATCTAATGAAGTCAAATCTGGCGAACGGGGAGGCCAATAAAATGATCTACCTCTTCCGATCCATCTGTTAGAAAATTCCTGGTTTAGAAACTGTCTAACACGCAGAGCAAAGTGACAAGGAGCTTTATCTTGTTGAAGCATTAAAATTTATAACATTTTTTTACAGATTATTTCTATCACAAATCCAAATAAAGTTATATTTTCTTAAGTGTACACGGACTTTATGGACACCCTGTATTTTCCTCCAAGCAAGGCCGTACCGCCACTGATGCGCAGGAGGCTACATAAGAGTAAAAGTTTAGACAGGAGGAGAGTGAAGACAAAGACGAACCAGTTACAGAGGGTGTCAGAGAAATATGGGAACACAGGTGTGGAGACAGTTGCAAAGGAGGAAATATTAGAAAACTATCAATCAATTTTTAATTTACTATAGCTACCACTCTTATTTTCTAATAATGTTGTGTATAAACATCTGCATTTATAAAAATTGGCACATTTATACACAGACAAAAAGTTAAGATTAACTGATTTAAATTTTAATTAATCTGAATTAAAACATATTATTATTCGTTTATAATGTCACAGAGAAGCATTTTTAATACAAAGATGGGTGTTTTTAAAGTGTTGATTTGTCTATCTAAACTTATTTATGAATGGAACTTTGTGTGTGCATGTGTCTGTGTGTGTGTCCGTTACATATAGACTCCGAAACGGCTGAACCGATTTTCTTGAAGACTTACGCAGTTGTACTATAAGGGTCTGCGAGTGTTCTTAGCTAGGTTTTGTGTCGAGGTCCCCCCGATAAATATCGAAAATCGATAATGGAAAAAATTGGGTTATAGAAGGAGTGGTTCGATTTTAATCAAATTTGATACACTTGATATTCAGAAGTTTCAAGGTTGCAGTTCTTACAATAGTGCAGAAAATCGATAATATATATATATATATATATATATAAGGCAAGTTGTTTGTGTGCGAGTCTGTTTATCTGCCTCTATGTCTATATTTTTTCAGCCCTTTTATTTTAGGTTTTGCTTCGGGTTTGGCTCTAAGTAGGTATAATTGTTGTTCTTAGTCTGAGCCATGATACCATTTACTCAGAGGACTTATTTAGCCTTCAAAATTCAGTTTACGACGAAAAAAACTTATTTAATATCGATAGCAGGAAATCAAAATTTGACTTACATCCATTCATTTTTCTTTCAGTTTACGGTTTCGCTTTAACTGGAAACAACTATTGCTTTTCAGTCTTTCGTGCCAACGTCCAAAGAGTCTGAGCTTCAGGACCATGGATTAGTTTTAAAGCTTTCATTACACCCGAGCAACGCCGGGCCATACTGCTAGTCTATCGATAATCTGATGTTTGTGACATTTATATAAATGGAAAATAATTGTGGTAGAATATTTACATGACAAATGCAATAAACGTATTTAACCTTTTTTTATATATTTTTTTTCTAACCAATAATCTTTAAAATTTCAAACATTTTAGACATTCTACTATTTTATTGAATTTTAGGCACTTTGGCTTTCTAGACTTTTTTACGAAAATGCTTGTTGAAGAAATGTTAAAAAATTACTATTCAGTTTTTAATTTACAATAGTTACTGCAACTCCCTTGCGTCTTAGTAGATTTACTGCCTTGCTTGGAGTAAAATGCTTAAAAAAATAGTTACTGCTTTTATTTTCTGATAATATCGTGTATGAACGTTCATATTTACAGAAGTCGACACGTTTATACGCTCAAAAATCCTTTTTAAAATGCTGGGGTCGTTGAATCGTAGTAAGCCTTGTTATAGAATTGTTAGTAAATAGAGTTTTTATTTAATAACGATGTCACTTAAATGCTACAAATTAATATATTTTAAACATTTATAAATTATTCTAATTAAAATTTAAAAACATGAAAAGTCTTGTAAAATTCATTATTCATCGAAAACATTTTTCTTAAGACAATAAACTCGATAATATATTTTATTCATGAAAGCAATTAAAAGATTTTTCGAAATAAATAATCTTTTAGTTTTATTTGCATTTATTTTTTCAGAGCTAACTTTCTCGCACTGAGGGTCCCACTTAGCAACAAAAATAATGATAGTATTCATCGAGAGGTTGTCCTTATAACTAATATATATATTATAAAATTAAATAACCTTTTTTAATCACTAGTGCGCAGGGAGTTATAGTGAGAAAAAAAAACTGGGTACAGTGGGTATTGAAGAAAGGATAAAAGATGAATGGGCTTCAAGAAGATACAATATGGCAATTAACTTTGCATTTAAAGTTTGGGGGATAGTAGCTATCAGGGAAGCAAGTAAACGGAAGGAAGTTCCACAGGCGCGAATTGCGGGGAGTAGAAGTGGCGGTTGCATTTAGCTATTTCAACAGTAAAATAGAGGGACTTAGATATTAATCTAGAGGTACGCTTAAATTCACGTGGACGGGGCACAAGAAAAAAAAGCTTATCAGAGTAGTTGCCATGAAAATATTTGTAGAAAAGACAAAGGGAAGCCACGCCATGTCTGTGAGAAAGTGACTGAATTTGAGATGTCAAGTCAGGACGAATTACTTTGCAGATTCTTCTTTGGATTTTGTCGAGGACCTCAAAATGAATAGCAAAAGCATCCGACCAAATATGGCAACAGTATTAAAATGCACGCACGAATGGTAGATTTATAGATGTACAAGATGGATTCTGACGAAAAAAAAAAATCTGGCCCGGCACAGAGACCGCAGTAGATGCAGATATAGATCCGATATATTCGTTCCCCTACGGGTCGGTTGAAAAAGTGAGGCCAAGGAGGCCAATAGTGACGCCAAGGAGACTTGTATCAGCCGTGCTGATAGCTTGTAAGGAAGTTTCTCTATGGTGGTTAAAGTGGTGGGTCAGTCAGTCAGTCAGTCAGTTAAGTGCCATACGTGATACACGCTTGGGCGATCATGTCTCGAAAGAGACATGACTGACTGGGCAGAAGATTATCCCGTAATAGGTTGCCATTGCTTTCTACGGTAGACTGGTTGCCGACCAAGGCTATAGAACGCAATCTGTCCTGCTATTTAACCCATAACTGGAAGGAATAGACGGATTAATACCTTTCCCAAGGGTATTTGCGCGTAAGTGAATACAATGGATTCAACCGGAATTCGAACTCGGCTCCCCGGTTTCTCGTTCCGAGCCGATATCCACTGTACCACAAAGTGGTGGGTAACAGGCGTAAAAAATACTTTTACCAAGATATTCTAAAAAAGAAACTTTCAAAAATTAATTATATTTCTTTATGAATAATCTTAAATGTTTCATAAAATTCTGACAATTATCTGATTTTTTCAAGAATTTCCAAATAAATGTTTTTCAACGGAAAAAGACATTAAAATTTCCCATACAAATTTATGATATCATATTGACACCAAAACGGTAATATTTTATTCAAAATTTTTAAGGTTCTAAAAAGAATTAAAAAATAAACATTTTTTTATCAAAACACTTATGTCATTTTTAAGAGGAAAAACCAAAAGATGTTTTTTATGTAAAAATGTTTTTATTAAGTTTTGGGGAATTTTTTATTATGCATCGTCATTTTTAGCCAATCTTTGGAAATACCTGTATATCTCGCAGATTACTCCTCCTAGTCAGACCTCCCTTTAGCGGGGTCAGCTCTAAGGACTGTGTGCACAACATCCCATGCAGCTAGAGTAAGAAATATAAATGAGAAACAGGTCACTCTTTAAGATAAGGCTGCAAAAACACCGTAAGGCAGAGAGGACATAAAAACTATGAGTCGTATGAGTTTTGAGCCTCACATGGAATCAGAAAAGAGTGAGCATTAATATTATTAATGAAAAAATGTTCTATGTTCACTATATGTTAAATGTCCATTCTTTGATCATGGCTTATGATAGCCGAAAGCTCAGACCTAATAAAAAAAATCAACAATTACTGCGATTTCTTGTCGTCTTTTAACGATAGCCCCATCAAGCTTATCAGACTATACGAAAAGCTCCTGCACAAAATAAATAGACAAAACTTGTCTATATTATTCAACGAAACCTGTATTAATATATATATATATATTGTCATCCGCAGACTGTATCACAGCTCATCAGTACGGTTAGACTCCGATTGCTACACAACCCAGGTTCGAAATCCGACCGATTTGGCGTCAGTCGGCGACTCTGCCACGGGGTGTTCGGTGGAAGAAGGCAGTCTTTTTAGCGCATATCATATTACGCGCCCAATCGCTAGAGTGATCAAATTCATTTTTACTGAATGAGCGATGCGTACACGCTATATTTATATTTAAAATGAGTACTTCTTAACAGCTATCATGTGGCACTCGAAACTGGATATTGCGTGAGCGTCAATCTATTTTTTTTAATTTTCAAAACTCCATTTGCACACTATTTCCATTTTATATCTTTTAAAGAATGTTCCTTTCCAAAAACACAAAATAAATTACGTTACAGTTAAAACCTGAGGATAAAGTAACAACATCGAAAACATAACATCCTTGAGAATGGCCAGTAAAGTGGCTGAAAGCTTCAAAATGAAGCTCACCTGAAAGATGTTTACATAACTCAGTCTCTGGTATCTAAGATAATATGAAAACTTGACCCCCATAAAGCGAGTGGAGGCGATGGAATCCCGGTCATTGTCACTGTAGCCTGGTATTGAACTTACAGCTCTTTTGGACAAGTCACAGGAACTAACCAACGTTTCTATCCACTGGCTACATCAGCGGTGAACAATTAACTTATAGGGCTAGAGAGTGATAACTCTTGACTACCAAAAGAGGCTCTAAGCAAGGAATGAGAATGATATACCCCAGTGATTGTAATAAAGAGTTCGGTTTGAAATTCCTAGCATCTGAAGAAGGTCGGAGCGTACAACGACCGAAACGTCGTACAAATGGCAACAAAGATGAGGGCAATAGTACGAATGATGTAAATAGCGTAAATTAACCACATTTTACTGCCTGATGATGGTGTTTTAACACCGAAAGTTTATAGCTATCAAGTTGCAGTATGCAGTTATAATAATAATAATTACCATATATATATATATATATATATATATATATATATATATATATATATATTAATACAGGTTTCGTTGAATAATATAGACAAGTTTTGTCTATTTATTTTGTGTAAGATCCTTTCGTATAGTCTGATAAGCTTGATGGTGCTATCGTTAAAAAGACGACAAGAAATAGTAATTGTTGATTTTTTTTTATCAGCAGCCCAACAAACCATCACCAACTTGAAATATAAATGGAGCCTTGTGAAATAGCAAATCGAAATAACGAAAGAAAATCTGTTCATTCTTTTATAATGGTTTATGTAAGCCGAAAGCTCAGACCTGATAAAAAAATCAAGAATTACTGTGATTTCTTGTCGTCTTTTAATGATAGCACCATCAAGCTTATCAGATTATACGAAAGGATCTTACACAAAATAAATAGTGAAAACTTATCTATATTATTCAAAGAAACCTGTATTAATGAAAAAATGCTGCCAAAATACACAATATATATATATATATATATATATATAGTTTACGAAGACTCCAATTATTTGACGCCGGAGCTCTGCATCTGTAAACCAGTAAAACGGCTTCAGTGGGTTAAATGACAACAGCTTCACGTGATCGATAAAGTGATTTATTTATTACCTGATGGACAAACATCTTGTCACAATGTGTAATCTTCTGTCGTCAATCTTTGGGATATTGTATTTTCACTCATAACACGTAAGCCGGCGCGTCTTTCCCGCTCCACTCATCACTTTTTTACTGTTTGCTCGGCCTTATCAAATGTTTACCTTTTTTTTATAAAGCTGATATTGATTTTTGAAGATATCTTACTCGTTTTAATGTCAGCTAATCCAGGTGACTGTATTGCTATTTTGCTATTCTAATATTTAGGAAAAGTTTCAACTAAGAATCAAAAATATGACACTGAGATGTGAAGGCGCATTGAAATAGCGAAATATATCTTCCAAAAACTAAGCAGAGTATTAAGAAAAGCGAAATTTTCGTTCGAGTCTAAGAAAAGAGTGTTGAAATATTATGTAACTAGCAGTATAGCCCGGCGTTGCTCGGGTGTAATGAAAGCTTTAAAACTAATCTATGGTCCTGGAGCTCAGACTTCTTTGGACGTTGGCACGAAAGTCTAAAAAGCAATAGTTGTTTCCAGTTAAAGCAAAACCGTAGACTGATAGAAAAATGAATGGATGTAAGTAAAATTTCAATTTCCTGGTATCGATATCAAATTTTCTGCACTATTGTAAGAATTGCAACCTTGAAACTTCTGAATATCGTTTCTTATGTCTTTGTCTATGAGTGTATCAAATTTGATTAAAATCGGACCACTCCTTCTATAACCCGATTTTTCCGATTATTGATTTTCTATATTTATCGGGGGTACCTCCACACAAAACCTAACTAAGAACACTCGCAGACGCTTATAGTACAACTATGTAAATTTTCAAGAAAATCGGTTGAGCCGTTTCGGAGTTTATAGGTAACGGATGCACACACACTCAGACACACACACTCAGACAAAGTTCCATTTATAAATAAGTTTAGATATAGGTCCGGCTATTTGTTGCTGAATGCTGGACAATCTCATTACAGAAGAAGAAATGACTTAAGGCTACAGAAATGTGGTCCTGCAGAAGGATGATAAGAATACCATGGACTGAACATTTGAGAAACTACAAAGTTTTAAGGAAAACTTAAGAAATGGACAAATATATGTAGAATCAGGAAGAGACAACTGATATTTCTAAGACAAATATTGAAGTAACTAGGCATGAAAAGTTTTACTCTCACATGGAATCAGAAAAGGGAAATTTTAACGTGTTGTATATAAGCAGTGTATACACACGCTAGTAACCGAAAAAAACTCAGTTCATTTCTGAAGAGTAATGCTTATATCGCAGAGGTGGATACTGTTTTTAAGATTTTCTTCTCTAGAGAGCTCAATCGTAATGAGAGCGTAATATATTAGTCATCCACATACAAGCCTGTTTCGCTGTTAGTCGGAGTAGTTACCCACTAAGCCATAGGCGCATGGAATCAGAGTAAGGGCATTTTAACGTATTGTATATAAGCAGTGTATACATACGCCAGAACTCAATTCATTTCAATCCTTAGCAAGATATTTCCCAAAAAAGAAGAGCTAATTTTAGAAAGTGCTCAATACAATTTGAAAAACGAAAATGTTGGAGAACTTAATAGATAAAATATTTGAAACACCAAACTTTATACAGGCTGTCCGTAAAGTCCCGGTACCATTACAAGTATCTATTGCTCAGACGCCATATGACTTAGAGTACTGCAGTTTTTTTGTTTGTTTTATTTTTTTGTTTTTTTTTTAACTGTTGTATACTTCTTCAAGTCTTCTTGACATTTATGTTTTACGTGTTGTTTTATTTACATTAATTTTTAATGAAGCTTTTAAACTTTTATTACATTCTTTTTTTTACAGGTATAAAGTGGCTTCAATTGAAAGGTAAATAGCAACACCAAAGAAGAAGGCCCAGTTTTTTAGGGGTACGTCAAAGATCGTGTCTACCAGACTCCAGCTCATGATCTTCCCACACTTCGTTGACGCATTGTTGAAGTTGTCCAAACATTTGACGTTGATATGCTGCGGCGCGTATGAAGGAAGATGGAATATCGTCTTGACATTTGTAAGGGCAACTAGAGGTGCACATGAGGAATGTAGTCAATGTACGTTGTGAATGTAAACTTGAGGAGATACAACATTTTACAAAAAAACTGCAATACTCTGTCATCTGGCTTATGAGCAATAAATAGTTGGAATGGTAGAAGAAATTTATAGATACTTTGTACTAACATGTTTTCCCCCAGAATGGATTCATTAGGCCCAATGAACCATTCTGGTAGAAAACATGATAACGTAAAAGTCGGCGTTTCAAATATTTTGTATCTTATATATATATATATATATAGCCAGGGGTATAGTCGCCGACTGACTCCATTTCGGTCGGGTTTAAATCCTGGGTAAAAAATCAATCGGAGTCTAACCGTACTGATGAGCTGTGATACGGCGAAACAGATCTGTCTGCGGATGACAATATATATATATATATATA
>JBBBDQ010028617.1:0-154919 GCA_037127315.1 Ascarosepion bandense | reverse complement strand
AAATTCTGTCTTAAGTATCAAATTCCAAAAGATGATAACACAAATACAATTTTCTGTACTGTAATTTTAAAATACAAGCATTTTTCAATTCCATATGTATATATATTTTTTTTTTTTTTTTTTACAGATTAACTCTTTGTGGGTTATTTAAAGTCAAAAGATATTTTGAATTCAAAGAATTTTTTTTTTTTTTGTGAGTGAATATTGCATTAACAATTTTTTGGGAGTTAACAATGATTTTTCCAGATACATGTTCTACTATTTAACACATAACTTGGAAGAGCAGAAATTCATACCTTTCCCATGGCTATCTGTGTGTAAGTGAATGAAATGAAGTTAACTGGAAAGGAAACTTGGCCCTTCAATTTCTCATCTTAAGTTGCTGTTACATCACCCACACATCCTGGGCCACATGCAGCTGCGATTTCATGTAATGCTTGACAGACATCAAATACATCATCTGTTTGTTGTGGCAATCTAAATGTCTAATATAATATTAACAATTAAAAGTAGCCACATTGTGACCCCATTTTAGCTTTCATCAGTGGCTGCAATACATTTCACATCATTGATTTCTTGCAGGTTCAAACCACTCTCTCCTTTGTAAAAAGGGATTTGAAATCATGTCTCAATCAGAAAAATAAGGTCTGACTGATAAACATTTGATTAAATAGGAAAGTGTTTATAGATTTAACATGCTTTGCTTTTATTTTGGCTGCAATAGAAATTTTTAGAAATTAATTAAGAAAAAGAGCATTTCAATATTTCAAATTCTATGCTGTTTGATTTCTCTGTTCTGGTACATTATACACATTAATATGTCTTGTGGCATGTGTTTGAATTGTTTTATAAGACTTGAATAAATCTGTAATGACTCACTACCCCTTAGAAATAAAAATTTTGTTGCACCAATTTAAAGCCAAGTATGTCATTAACCGTAGTGCTAATAAAAACTTCATAATGTACTATAACATTTTTTAATGCTATATCATTCTTTCTGATGTAAATCAACTTACAATTTTTGTGGGAATCTTTTAACCCAATGTAAGATGATAATGCTGCTAAAACACAAAGAGTTCAGAGAATGGAAGAGAATGAGAGAATGAGAGAATGGAAGAGAATGAGAGAATGAGAGAATGGAAGAGAATGAGAGAATGAGAGAATGGAAGAGAATGAGAGAATGAGAGAATGGAAGAGAATAAGAGAATGAGAGAATGGAAGAGAATGAGAGAATGGGAGAGAATGAGAGAATGGGAGAGAATGGAAGAGAATGAGAGAATGAGAGAATGAGAGAATGGAAGAGAATGAGAGAATGAGAGAATGGAAGAGAATGAGAGAATGAGAGAATGGAAGAGAATGAGAGAATGGAAGAGAATGAGAGAATGGAAGAGAATGAGAGAATGGAAGAGAATGAGAGAATGGAAGAGAATGAGAGAATGGAAGAGAATGAGAGAATGGAAGAGAATGAGAGAATGGAAGAGAATGGAGAGAATGGAAGAGAATGAGAGAAATGAGAGAATGGAAGAGAATGAGAGAATGGAAGAGAATGAGAGAATTCAAAAAGACAGTGTTACACTTTAATTTTTGAAGATTGTAAGCGGCTGAATAACAAGAAACTGGAAGAGAATTCTATTGTTGAGAAGTGCAAGAACGGAAACTATTAGAAAAGAACTTACAGTTACATCAAGCTATTTGACTAAGAACTAATAGGCAATCTAGTATGCTTAAATTCATGTGGTCAAGGTCTCAAAAAGTAGAGCTCATTAGAATAACTGCAATGAAAACATATAGAATTGACACTGGGAAGTCATGTCATGGTAGTTGGAAAGTGACTGAAGATGCCAGGTCAGGACTGATAACATTACAGGCTCTTTGGAATTTGTTGAGAAACTTGAGATATATAATGGGAGCAATGGAACATATATGGTGGCAATGTTTAATGCATGGCGGAATGGTAAATTTATAAACATGCAAAATGCATTCTGATAAGAAAAATGGTCTAGCATGACATGGTGAACTGATCTTCTCAGTAGATGACCTAGTAATTGATTCAATATAATCTCCTCACTTCATATAAGTTGAAAATGTGAGACCAAGAAAGCATAATGAGTTGCACTCTGGGAGGTTAGCATCAGCCATTAGGAAGGAAGGTAAAATTGGTTCTCCATGAGAATTAAAAAAATAGCAGTTTCTTGGGGGGTTTTAAAATTTATAAGCCATTTCTGGCCCTAGTTAACAACTGATTCGTAGTCCTTTTTGAGAGCAGCTGCCAATTTTATTTTGTTGGACCTATCGAATTTAATATTATAATGGAAGTAAATAATTGTGTTATCAGCATAAATACTTTGTTGGAGAAATGATGACATTGGGAAGGTCATTGATGAATATAAGAAACAACATACACTACTTGCCATAATTATTAGGCTACCCCAGTTTTAAAAGAAATGATGTATTTCATACTATTTTTATTATCTATTGCCAAATGAAAATAGAATGGTTCTTTTGTTATTATTACTTTGCAAAATTTTACAAGGGAAGGAAGCAAAGATGATCTTGTCTGAATCACTCTAAATTTCCTTCATTCTTTCATTGATGAAATTGCAATATAGGTAATTATTAAATATTTATAAATTCATTTGATGCACATGTTATTGTGCAGCATTAACAAAAGACCCATTCTATTTTCATTTACAATTATTCACTTGGCAATAAATACTAAAAATTAGTATGAAATACATCATTTTTTTTTCAAAAACTGGAGTTGCCTAATAATTATGGCTGGTAGCGTAGGTGTAAGGGTAGAGCCCTGGAGACTTTTCACTTGGATAGCAAGTGATATAAACAAAATTAGATTTTCTGCATGTGGTCAACAAGGTCATATCACTGCAAGCCAAGGAAACAGAAAGACTGACTTTGTAAAAATAATTGACCCTTTTTCTAAAACAAGAATAGTCTTTTTCATTTTCTCTTGGAATGAATACGCATATTTAAAAGCTATGTTTGTTATCAGGTTACAATTGGGATGATTGCCAGGTTGTATGAGATGAGATGAATTAAAATTCATATTTCTATAATTTTATTGCTGGAAACAGTTTAACCGCTAAAAAGAAAGTGTCTTTGTTTCTGCAATGAATTCAAACCTGAATATGTAGAATTGTATCCTGAAAGATAAAATTTAACCAGAATATTTTTTCTTTTCAAGCAGTCAACAACAAAATTGCTTCTATACTTTCTCAACAATGCAATTTTGGCAGAACTTTTTTTCATTTAAGTTGAAAGAGTTGCATGACTTGTACTATGAAAGCTATACGATATAAAAATTACAGAGAAACATAATTTTGACTATGTCATTTGTAGATAAGGATAAATGACAGTTCAGAAACAGAAAGCCTGATAAAAGTCCAAATTCAATATCAGAACTAATGCATTGTAATTTAGCTTGTCTGTTCGGTCTGATTGCTAAACATGGTTTTAGGCATGCTTTTAGTTTCATGGATAATTATTTGCATTTGGTTATGAATTATAGTCTATGTATCACAGAGAAATATTTAGATGAATATACACCATATGGATTACTGAGATGTTAAAAGCTGCAGTACAGAACTTACAAGTAAAGAGTTTCAAACATTTTTTATTAATAAGCATATCAAATGTGAAAAGCTATTGCATAGTATCACAACAAAATTGTACTGTGGAATAAACTTGATAATTTTATAAAGAAATGGCAAAATGTCTATCACTTAAGTCAAGATTATAAAATGTAGTGGATGTATGCTGTTATAGTTGTAGCATATTGTAGTGAAAAGACAAATGCAAGTTTAACATATCTGAAGCTTTATTCAACTTAGGATGGCAGATGTTTAAGCTGGATGTATTTAAATACAAAATATATCTAAGGGGAGATAATCCATAGCACACATATAGTGATAGGTGTTACAATCCCAGAACTGGAAAGATGGCATTTGAATTGTTGACTAATATCAAGACAAATATCAATAATATGGATATTTTAAGTATGATTTGTTATGACAATGTACAGAACAAAAACATGTATGTAAACAACAGAAATATGCCATTTGAAGACTCTGACCTGTCACCATAACTCAGATTAACCGTTTCTAGTCAGTGTCTTCAGATATATTTTCTGATTGTTGTTGTTATTGATTTGGTTTCCAATTTTAGGCTTTTTCTATTCTATAGTTGTTCAACTCCGTAGACTTTTGGTAAAGTAGGATGGCATTTCAAGTTTTAAAGCTTTTCTTAGTTTATTGAGAGCAGCTCCAACTAGACTGGTGACAGAGCACTGTTAACTTTACATTAATTCACAAGATCCTATGACAGAGGAAACTGTTGATGATCACATGAAACTCAGAGTAACAATTATATGTCAGTGTTTACCAATGCTATAAGAATTTATTCTAAGCTTTTTCCAACTATGCTTAAGATGTGAAGTTTGGAATAAATGCTCCTAATGGTATTCAAAACAACACAAAAAACACATATTCCATGATCAAACATGAAGACAAATTAACACCCAAAAACAAATCCTTTTAAAAATGGCTAAAGAAGTGGCTGAAAACGCTTAGGAAAATGGATAATACATGCAATTTTTGTACTCACTCATAACAAACAGAAAAATGTAAGAATTCTGTAAAAACTAAATGTGTGTGTGTGTATATATATATATATATATATAAACTTATTTATAAATGGAACTTTGTCTCTGTGTGTGTGTGTGTGTGTGTGTCTGTTACCTATAGATTCTGAAACGGATGAACAGATTTTCTTGAAATTTAATCAGTTGTACGTCTGCGAGTGTTCTTAGCTAGGTTTTGTGTCAAGGTACCCCTGATAAATATCGAAAATCGATAATTGAAAAGAATCACGTTATAGAAGGAGTGGTCCAATTTTAATCAAATTTGATACACTCATAAGAAACAATATTCTAAAGTTTCAAGGTTGCAGTTCTTACAATAGTGCAGAAAATTTGATATTGATACCAGGAAATCAAAATTTGACTTACATCCATTTATTTTTCATTCAGTCTATAGTTTCGCTTTAACTGGAAAAACTATTGCTTTTTAGTCTTTCGTGCCAATGTCCAAAGAGTGTGAGCTCCAGGACCATAGATTAGTTTTAAAGCTTTCATTACACCTGAGCAACACCGGGCTATACTGCTTATATATATATATATATATATATATATATACACACACACATACATACACACACACGTGAAGAGCAACCTTTCTTTCAAGCATCTTTCATTGAATACGACTGACAGGGAAGATTTCATTAATTTTTTTTATTTATTTTTTTCAGCATGCTAGCATTTTTTCATTTTGTTGGAGTTAAGAAATGTGAAAGTTTTTAATAATTATCATCCAAAGCACTCTCAGCTAATTCTTTAGCCATATATAAATATATATATATATATATATATATATATATATATACACACACACACACACACACACAGAACTTTGAATGTGTAAGAAGAATAACAAGTATTCATAACTGTCTCACTAAAACTGGTTGCCTATATTGACAGTAGTGTAAATAACATGTTAATATTGTAGATTAATTCAAGTGAACCATTGTTTGGGGAAGATATTACAGGAGACAAAATTCTTTTGTTGCTATTCATTTCAGATTAGATAAGAAAGAACTTGCTGTCGACTTTCAAACAAAAGTCTGTCCACTGTTCAGAATCTTGAGACCACCATCTGGCCATTTAATTTAAATCTCACATCATTGAATTAACATTCAGTTTCTGGGCTCATGACCACTGATTAAAAAGTTGTAAAAAGAAAAACAAATTATGATGAGGTTGCATTTTCCCTACTCATAGAAAACTGACAAAGTTTGGCGAATCATGAAGTACCCATTTTGGCTTCAGTCTTGAAACCATGCCTGAAGCCAAAACGATGATCTGATGGAGACAGTTGGAAAGACAGCTGCTCTTTTCAAAGCAACATGCGTATGAAATGAAATAACGTTGGAGATTTCAAAACAAAGTTTTAAGATACAGTTGTATGTCTACTGGAGTTCCCCAAGAGCCAACAAGACCTACATTATATATAAATATATGTGAGGAGAGGGAGAGGTAGGCAAGACAAGGAGGATATACATTGAATATAATAACTTTTAATACAATGACTAAAAATTTAATACAGTAAACATTTGGACACTTAGGTCAACAAAACTTTCATATTTATATATGCTCTATTTCTAATATTGAGTTTTGTTTAACAGCATATCAACTTCTGTGGGTTATTTAATGCCAAAAAAGGTAGGGTTTTAAGGTATTTTTTTTTTTAATGTTCGATTATAGTGAGAAGGTTGATTTAGTGAAGATTACTTGTTTTTATTCTTTTTTATTTTAGAAAACTGAAAATACCTTCTAGTTTTGTATTCAAAATTGTTTGCTAAGAATAATTTTTTTCCTTTAAAAATGTGTTATGGAAAATCATTTTTTCTTCAAAAATGTATTGTTGGTAATATTTTTCCTTCAAAAATGTATATTTTTCTATAGAAGTTTATTTTTAGGTATATATTTCTATAAAAGTGTATTTTATACTTTCTAAGTGTTTTGACCCCAGTTTGGGGGTTAACTATTTGCCCATAGCTGGGACTCTAACAGGTGCTACCACTCCGGGTCAGGGTGAACCTGAGAACAACAGCAATTAAGAGGTGGTTCCATGCTTCTCACAACCTCCCAATCAGAGGCCTTGCTGCTGGATGCAGTTTACCGTCATGCCCAGGACCACCTGATATGGAGTACTTTTAAATAAAGCATACAGATATTAGTTTCTAGTTAAAATTTTCTTTGTTAATGGTTTAGTATTTTCCCTTCCATTTTTTCCTCTCCTGTTTGCATCAATTTTTTTCAATTTTGGATTGTGGCCTCATGAAAAAAAAAAAAAAATTCTTGGAATGATTCCACATGCTTCAGTTAATGAAGGTATCATAATATTATTTGATGTTCTCTATGTTTTTGATTAAGATTAATTGGAATCTGCTTTATTAGTGAATTATAATTTACCCTTCAAAGGGCTGGAATATCATACCTAGGTATCTTTCATGGTTTATGTGGGTGAAAACAAGCTATTTTATTGGTTCGTATTGTCAGTTTAGTTTCAAGTAGATTCAAGACAGGAGCTGTATATTGCTTCAGTCTGTGAAACTGAAATCAATAATCTTTTTTTGATATGTTATCTGGGCTATGCTATGTGGTGTTTCAGGAGATGGTCAAACTATGAGTAACTTTTTGAGTAACTATGAATATATAGTGAGCAACAAAGGTTTAACAAGAGCTCTGCTTTTATACAGTCGAATGGTCTTCCTGACGCCTAACCCAAACATTCCTGGTAGCCTAAGTACATTGAGTGCTTTTACTGAGATACCATCTCTAAAAAGGCTGCTATTCAAGGCTTGCAACCTCATCCTAGCCTTTATATATGTATGTATGTGTGTGTTTTGTTGTGGATTCCAGGTGAGGAACCATACAAAATAATGAACAACAAAAACAAATATTGAGATAGAAAAGTAGGTTATATTGAACGTATATACAAACTTGAATGCAGGTTAGTAAATCCAGTTATACTATTAGTAAAAAATAAATACATACTAGTCATGAAGGGAAGTCATTGGAAATAGTATATCTGTGTATATTATTCTAGCTGAGTGGAGGTCAGAGCTAGTCTGACTTCTGATGCAATAGTCTCTGGGTAACTTTGGTATCTCTCCATAACTTCTGTATCAGTTCCGGTACTCAATGATAGCTCGCACGGATCCTTACGATTACTCTCAACCGCTGTTTTCTCTATGGCAGGAGTATATGCACACTCAGTTGAGTCCATTATCATATACAAAAAGGAAATCCTACAACATATATAATATTTTTGGCACGCTGCAATAATAAAGAGTGTTTAGGTGCTCCTGTACATGGCATAAAAAAATATTTTATTAGTCTTGTTCAATGAAACATCTATTAGAGAGATTGCTGCCAAAACACACACACACAAACACATATATATTAATCAAGTTCACACCATGCAAGGCAGTAAAGCTACTAAGACAAAGGATGACAGGGTATGGAAGAATGAGAAAAAGAACCATTAATAATGAGTAGAAAGAAAAGAGTAATCAGGAAGACAGTAGACAGCAATTGACATTGCATTTACATTTTTGCAGATTAAAGTTGGCTGAAAAACAGAGCCAGAAGGAAGTTCCACAAGTGAAGGGTGTGTGAAAAGAAACTAAACACAGAACTTATGGCTACATCTATGCAGCTCAATTGCAAATTGATGCAATTGCAACACCAGTCTAGTACTGCACTTAAATTCACAAAGTCTAGGTACCATTATGAAGAGCTCATACAAACAATTACCATGAAAATATTTATAAAAAAGGTACAGACAGGCAACCTTATGACAGTTGATAAGTGACTAAAGTCAAACTGCCAGATCAGGACAAATAATATTGCTTATTTTTCTTCAAGGAGCATAAGGTAAACAGCAAGGGCATCAAACTATATGTGACAGCAATATTCTAAGCATGGATGAATGAATGGTAAACTTATAAATATACAAGATAGATTCTTGAGAGAAAATTAGTATTGCGTGACACAGTAAACCAACTTTCTTAGCAGCTGTCTTAGAAATGGATTCAATATAGTCTTTCGACTTCATATCAGCTGAGAACATTCGCCTGAAAGGGCACATTTTTCTGGAAATTAGCATCAGTATGGCTGATAGAAGTCAGTAAGAGGCCTCTCAGATTGTTAATGGAAAGAAGTTTACTTTCAGAGGCATTAAAATTAGCAAACCATTTTTTGCCCCAGTTAACAAAAGTCTTGATGTCATTTTGCATACTAGTTGCCATTTTGACCTTGTCAAACTGACCAGCTTTATTATCAAGGCAGGGGTAAATGGTTGTATCATTAGAATAAATGCCATATTGAGAGCTGATATTATCAGGAAGGTCATTAATGATACTAAAAACAGTGTAGAACTAAGGATGGAGCCCTGGGGGACACCCATGTTGGTATAAAAAGATCTAGAGGAGTGGCAGTTCATGATAGTTTTCATTTCATGATTTGACAGGAAAGACTGGATCAGCTTAAAAATGTGTCTGGAGACAACCATGACTTGTAGAGAAGATCTGTATGCCAGACCCTGCCAAAGGTTTTTGAGATGTCAAATGCTACAACCCAAGCTTCACTATTTTTATCCAGAGCATCAAAGACTCTTTCCGTAATTATCATCAGAACATCAGCAGTTGACCTGGAGAAACAAAAGCCATATTACTTGTTTGATAAAAGGTCCTGTGATAATATATGCTGAACTAATTCAGCATTGATTTGGTCTTCTAGGAATTTGCCTAAAAGAGGTAAGAGGCTAATAGGTTGATAATCGGAAGGACCAGAGTTCTTAATAACTAGAACAACAGATGATAACTTCCAGCAGGCAAGAAAGCAGGAGTCAGTGAGGCATTTATTGTACAATTTAAAGAGAACAGGAACCAGTTTTAGAGTACACTTCTTAATGACTATTACAGGAATACCATTAGATCCACAGGCTTTGTGGGGATCTAGGTAAAAGATGATAGCAGAAACCATGGAAGGGGTTATATGCATCTAACTCAAAAAGACTCAGTTCCAAGTGGGAAGTTGGGCAGGGATACTCCAGTTGAATCAAGACTAGATTTTGAGGAGAATCTATGGCGAAAGCATTAGGCTTTATCAGCAGATGATGTTAACACTTCAGATTGATTGAAGAGAGGAGAATGGGGACTTTGCACTTATTTAATACCCTATTACAGAGCTGCCAGTAATCACAAGAACCAAAGTTGTTAGAGACTATGCCATGCCTCCTCTTCCTGGTAAACAGATTTTGCTCTTTTGAAAACTCGTTTACATTTATTAGAAGCAGCAAGAAATGAATAAGCACAAAAACTATCACACTGGTATGGCTGAAAATGGTGGTTTCAGTGTGACCAAACATGTTGGTGTGAACTGTGGAGAAGATTGAGGTTTAACCTGGTATTTTGGGGAAGGGTGAAAGCATCAATGGATGCTCATTGTGGTGCAATGGATACTGACTCGGAATGAGAAATCGGGAGCTGAATTTGAATTCCAGTTGAATTCATTGCATTCACTTATGCACAAATATCCTTGGGAAAGGTATTAATCCATCTCTTCCCTCCATTTATGGGTTAAATAACAGGACAGAGTGGGTTCTATAGCCTTGGCTGGTAACCAGTCTACCACAGAAAGCAATGGCAACCTACTGCAGGATAATTTTCTGCCTAGTCAGTCATGTCTTTTTTGAGACATGATTGCCCAAAGCGTGTATCACATATGGCACTTAACTGACTGAATATAATAGTTGAAATGATAATTAAGGCTTCTACTGTTCATAAAGTGGGAGATCAGTTTTCTATTGTAATGAAGTAATAAACTGATCCCCCAATAATTACTATGTAATAATATAATACATCGCTTCTCCCTCTGGCTATGAGTAAAATAACAGTACAGATTGGGTTCTATAGCCTTGACTGGCAATCAGTCTACCACAGAAAGCAATGGCAACCTACTGCAGGATAATCTTCTGCTCAGTCATGTGTCTTTCGAGACATGATCGCCCAAAGCATGGATCACGCATGGCACTTAACTGACTGAAAGCATCCATGCCGGCTTTGACCCAAGAAGAAACTTCAGTGGTGCAATTTTCATTTGGGAAGTTGAAGATGTCAGTCTATGGAGCATCACAAAGAAAATCCCAAAGAGAGTTCTAATCAGCATGACGGTAACGGATGAAGGTCTTATGGATAGGGGGTTCCTGCTTAATAGATGATTAGAATTAATTATTAGTAGCTCCCATAGAGTGGTCAGAGTTACCAAGAGGGCAGGATTGAGACGTCTGATAAAAGTGAGGTGAGAAGGAAAGAAATAAATGAAGTAGAGAAGCCTGTAGCAAGGGATTGGGAAATGGAAAAATTTAATATGAACAGTATCAGTACCTTTAGAATGTTTCAGCCATTTGTCAAGGTGAGCATTAAAGTCACTGAAGACAAAGACGTTCACAGATGGATGGGGAGAAAGTGCCTTTTCTTCAGTCAGCCCACGTGTATGTGTTTCGTTTTGTTTGCTTCGAGGTTTAACGACCTATCAATCCTTATGGGATCATTTAAGGTCATAACTAATGATTTTGGGTAAGGTTATTTTTTACTTTTTACAATATTTTTCTTTTCGAGTATCAAGATTCATTGGAATTTGTTTTTAAGAGCAGGGTCTCCAAGTCCTACCCTTGTTATTTAACCCATAACTGGAGGGAAGGGATGGATTAATACCTTTCCCAAGGATACCAGTGCTTAAGTGAATGCAGGATATTCAACTGGAATTCGAACTCGGCTCACCGATTTCTCTTTGCGAGCCGACATCCACTGCACCACAACGCACATCCGTCACTATATGCTTACAGCACCTGGTATTCCCAAGCGGTCACCCATCTAAGTACTGACCAGGCTCAACGTTGCTTAATTTCTGTGATCAAGCGAGAACCGGTGTATTCAACGTGATAGGCCGTTAGCTCATGTGTATGTGTATCTTATGCTTACATGTCAGGCTAATTGAGTAATAACAGCAGGTGGCTTTTTAATCAATAAATATATCTTTACAAATTTTTAAAATTTTCACTCAATTAAGTTTCAGGTTTACAAGAAAAGAAAAAAAATTAAAAAAAATGTTCTTCAGTCTTCTAGACTATATAGTCTAGAAATTGGAAATCATATATTTCTTTTTTATAGTCTGCATGACTGGACAGCATGCATGTGCATGCACACACACGTGTTAAATTATGTTGATGCTAAGGTTGCTGTTTTTTCAGTAGTTTACTGATAGAACGGCATTTGAGACAAGCAGGATTTTTGTTATAAAGTGTTCCATATCAAGATAGAGATTTAATAGAATTAATATCACTTAATTGAGTAGAGTTATGCCAATTTTGAAGTTTTATGAAGTTATTATTGTTTGCTTGAGTTTTGTTTAACTGCATAATCAACCTGTGTAGGTTCTTTAATGCCCAAAAGGTGGAGTCTTAAATTATTTTTTTAATGTTCAATTATAGTGAGAAGGTTGATTTTGTCAGATTTTAATGAAAACTTGCTTTTATTTTTTATTTTAGAAAACTGAAAATGTCTTCTAGTTATGTATTCAAAAATGTTTTGCTGAGAATAATTTTTTTCCTGCAAAAATGTGTGATGGTAAACATTTTTTCTTCAAAAATGTATTGTTGGTAATATTTGTCCTTACAAAAATGTACATTTTTCTATAAAAGTCTGTTTTTTATGTATATATTTCTATAAAAGTGTATTTTTATATTTTCATTGAGTTTTGACCTCAGTTTTTGTTTTTTTTTGGGGGGGGGGGGGTAACAATTTGCCCATACCTGGGACCCTAACAGATGCTACCACTCTGGGTCAGGGTGGACCTGGGAACAACATCAATTAAGAGGTGGTTCCATGTTCCTCCCAACCTCCCAATCAGAGGTCTTGCTTACAGATGCAGTTTACCGTTATGTCCAGGACCGAAGTTATTATTGTGATGTCGTCACTCTTCAGGGATTTTGTTTCTTCTACACGCACACACACACAAAAAGCATTGCATTTACGCAATGCTAACATTTCAAATTTTACATTGTGTTTTTCTTTTTTTTTTTCAAAATAATTTTTATCAGTGTATAAAATCTCTATTAAAAAAAGTTAAAAAAGTTAAATAATCAAGTAGAGAGTGAGTGAGAGAGGGAGGGAGTAGATATGTTTTCTTTACCCAACATACAAATAAAAAGTGATACATATATCAAGTCCTTGTCTATATTTCTGAGATGAGGTAGTATGGCCCAGTGGATAGAGATGTTGGTTAGTTCCTGTGATTTGACCCAAAGAGTTAAGAGTTCAATACCAGGCTACAGCAGTGGTGAACAAGTAACTTACAGGGTTAAAGGGAGATAACTCATAACTTCCAAAAGAGGCACTACTACGCAAGGGATGAGAATGATATACCCCAGTGATTGTAATAATAAGTTCGGTTCGAAATTCCTAGCACCTGAACAAGGTCGGAGTGCCGTATAAATGACAACAAAGATGAGGACAACAGTTCGAATAATGTAAATACTATATATCAAGTCCATTTTAACCTCCACATGAAGAAAGTTAAAAGTTAAAGTAAGATTTAACAGATTCTGCTTTGTATGAAAAGCATCTTAATAAAAACTTTCCAGAGCTGGCATAATGTCTTTCTTGAATAATCTGTTAGGTTGAGTCAAATATTTTGTTTTTTGTTGATCAACTTTCTTCTTCAAAAAATTCCATTTTATTCAATTTACCATTATTTGCAATAACTTTGTCACCACTTTCCACTCAAGTAAAATTCTGCAGGTTTTAATTTGAAAAAGTTTTCAACAAACGCTTGAATCTATTTTTTACTAGAGAATTTTTTCCCACCATCAAAGCATTTTTAAGCAATTAAAAAAGGTAATACTTGGTTGATATAAGGTCAAACAACTATGGTAGATGGGGTTGAACAGATCAACTGTGAACAAAAATATGTTATTTTTGCAGCATGCAATTTGCATTGTCATGATGGGGAACAGCATTTTTTCCACAAACTACATTTGGCCACCTATAACTTTTAGCTTTTCCAGTGCTGAAATGATCATTACTAAAAGAAAGGAAATTAGAAATGATAGACTAGATTAAGGCAAGTTTAATGAGGCACCTAATGACAAAACTTAAAGACAACTTTGTAAACTTTCGAAAAGAAGGAATATTGAAATAAATATATCAGGTTTCAAAATAAATAACTTGAATAAGACTAAAGTAATATCTTTTTTTTTTTATTTAAATAAATAGCTGAAGAAAAAACAGACCACAAATTAGAATATAAAATAAAATAAATCATCTATTACACCCAATGGTGTTTTATGGCAGCTTTGTGCTGTTTCTGTAACAAACTGATTTTTTATGGGGCAGGGTTGTTAGTCCTGTGCCCAACCCCCAAACCTGGAGGAAGGTGATTTCTAAGTGTAGCTTAGATGTGTCGCACGGCCGAAAGTAAGGGACACCCAGTGAGGATCGAACTCACTACTCAATTGTAATGATTCAAGCGAGACAAACTTGCTAACCATTACACCACTGCTAGGTGCCAAAATTAGAATATGGACCAAAATGATTTAAAAAAAAAAAAACAACTTATAATTCAATTATTTTTTTTAATACTGCATATAAAAAAGTTTTTAATTATCATATATTTTTCAGTGAATTTCTTTCATCCTTATTTTAGCTGCATTTCATTTTAACTCTCAATATATCACTCGACAGTTATTTGTTTGTTGTGGCATTGATTAGAAATAAATAGTAAGTTTCAGGTGAGTCTTACCACTGACTTTAAAATAATTGTCTGAAAGTTGCAATAAAAAGCTGCTGAAATTAAGAGGAAAGAAACACTACCTGAAAAATTAATATCAATTAACAAGTACATCTTGAATTTCATTAATCCAAAATTAATTAGTCTGCTAGCTTCGCTGATTTGAGACAATTATTTGAATCTGGCTGTCATTCAGGTACAAACACAAAATTTTAGCAGGAAATCAATACCTGAGGGGGTGGGGGAAAAACAAAGTTATATCAAAGTAGATTTTAATCATCAAAATCTGTGTGCTCTTAGCAAGAGGAATAAAGTGAAGAAATTTTTATATAAAAAAATTGTATACAACTGATAGAACCTGAATTTTTCTTTTTAAACTGATAGTGTGAAAAGCTGTTTACCTGCAAGTAAGAAAAACTAGCAAGAAGTTGGATTAAAAAATTTCTAGACAAAAATACCTTGATTATGAAAAAAAAAATTCTACCAAAAAAAAAAATTCATTTTTTTTTAAATGAAATTTTCAAAGCTTATTTAATAAAATAAAATTATTCTAAAAAACATTTGAGTTTTTTTTTTGTTGCCTGTGATTATACTCCACAATTTATTTATCTATTTAGAGATTCTTGATAAGATTCAAAGAAGAATCTGCAATATTATTGGTCCTGACATGGTTTCTTAGCTTCAATTATTCTTTTACTGACATATGTAGTTTCCCTGTGTCTTTTCTAAAAATATTTTCATGATTAACTGTTCTCATGAGCATTCATTTTTGGTACCTGAACTTGATGTATTTATGTGCAGTACTAGATGAGCAGTTAGGTCTCATCATTTTACTGTTAAAATTGCTAAATGCAACCATGAAGTCGATGCTAACATTTTCTTCTCCTGAACTTTTCACTTGTGGGACTTCTTTTTTCTTTTAAAGTTAATTTTTAACTTAAAAAATTTGAATGCAATATCTTGTCTTATTTAATGCAGTTGTTTTATTGTCCTCTCTCCTTAATAATGTTTTTTTTTATTTCATTCTTTATACTTATTGGCTTTATTGCCTTAATTGGGGTGAAATGATTAAAAAATTACCTACATCATGTGGGGGAGCTAAAAGAAGAAAATGGAAAAATATATGTTGGAGTATTTTGACAAAAGCTAAACCATATAATACTATGTGCAGATTGTGTCAGGAAGAAAAACTGGTGATAATGTTATATCCAGAGCAAGGCCACTTGTTAAATGAGAGATCCGAAATACATGAATATATTAGCTAGAGTAATATGAATCTGGATGAGAGTACCAAAGATTTCTCCTCCTCTCTCACCTCTCACATATTTTCTCTGCTCTTGCTTTACACCCTCCTTCCCATTAAATTTCCCCTTGATACCATAAGTATATAAATAAAGTGATAAATAAACAATTGACCTTTTCACTGCCTAAGGAAACTTTCAGTGGTGCAGAAAAGCTATGTTTGTAATATATATGATAGGATAAGGAACAAATCAGAAACATTTATAAATCTAACATGCTTTGCTTTTATTGAAGGGTCATTAAAGAATTAAATATTGAGGAGAAAAAAGAAAATTTTGGTATTTCTAATTTTTGTGTTGTTTGTTTTCCATTGGTTGAGCTGATCTCATGTGCATTTGTCTTGTCAAGTGGTATTCGGGTGTATAATCCATGTGTATCATTATTCTAAATTTGTCTGTGTAGGATTTGGATGATAATCTTTCAGTGTGTCTAGTAGGCATTTTTAAGGAAATTTCTGCTATTTTTAATTTTCGTGTTGTTTGTTATTCATTGGTTAAGCAGATATCAAGTAGTGTTCATGTGTGTATGTGCATCATGATTCTAGTTTGTCTATTTGAAATTTGGAATTTTGATTAACGGCATGTCAACCTCTGTGGGTTATTTAATGCTGAAAGGTAGGGTTTTAATGTACAGTTATAGTGAGAAGGTTGATTTAGTCAGATTGTAATGAAAATTTTCTTTTATTTTAGAAAACTGAAGATGTCTTCTAATTTTATATTTAAAATATTTTGAGAATAATTTTTTTTTTCCTTCAAAAATGTGCTATGGTAATAATTTTGCTTAAAAAATGTATTGTTGGTAATATTTTTCCTTTAAAAATGTATATTTTTCTATAAAAGTGTATTTTTATACTTTCATAGAGTTTTGACACCAGTTTTGGAGAGGGGTAACTATTTGCCCATAGATGAGACCATAACAGGTGCTACCACTTTGGGTCAGACCTGGACCTGAGAACAACAGCAATTAAGGGTTGGTTCCATGCTCCTCACAACCTCTCAATCAGAGGCCTTGCTGCCAGATGCAGTTTATCGTCATACCCAGAGTGAGATTTGGATAATATATAAGAACTCATATTGCTCATGTAAATATTATTTCCTGAAAATTTTAACAATATTGATCAATACCAGTTTTATTGAGAAAAAAATTTGACATAGTATACATATATATGGCTGTCTACAACAGAGTTTAAATAACGTGAACCTTATTAAAACAGTATCTGTTCATAATTTAAATTTATGTATTTGAAAAAGTTAGCATAGTCTTAACTAGAAATACTGTACGCACAATTCATTAGTGTCGCAGTCAAAAAATTAATTTAAAAATGTTTCCTTCTGACATGATACAAACTTTATTCTATTTGAAATAATATATATTTTACTGTGAGAGAAAAGGACTCAATTGATATTGCTTTTATTTGGTACAGCTTAGATGAACTGATCTTGACAGCACAGCTTAATAGAGATTAACATGTGGATGTTATCACTTGAAAGTGAAACTTATATTATCTCATGTGAATACTAACTCTTTTAAGCAAATCCTATGAAGGATTAACTCATATGGATGCCATCACTCTTCAGTAAAAACCATGAAGGATTAACATGTGGATACCATAATGGATTAACTCATGTGGCCATTATCTCTTCCAAGTGAAGCCTACAAAGGATTAACTTATGTGGTCATCATTTTTCTGAATTTGACAGCTGTGTCTGAATGAGCTTCAATACAGATATTTGTCAAGTAAATATTCTAGTTGATGCAAAGAATAAAGTAACAAAATAATGAACTAACACTGACTACTCATCTTGAACTGACAGCTACAGATAAAAGCTAATATGGTTCCATTCCAAGATCAATTAGGTTTGAATTTCTCTATAACACTGGCCTTTCTACATTGGAAAATGGACGAAACATTGACAGCTTAAATGTTCTTTTTTCTTTTCACTTAATATTATTTATTAATCTATTAACACTTAAATATGTGTGTCTGTTATTGTGTGATAGTCTTGTACTTCATTGCAAACAAATTAATTTCTCACTTAGTTCACTACACTTGGGATATGAGGTCGAATAAAACAGGATCTTGCTCAATAAACTGAGTGACAGCACTTCACTGGACAACAAAAAATATTCACTGAGGAGAAATTTCAATAAACTTTCAATGCGTAGAAATTAAATCCACTTTGATAGGAAAGGAGATAAGTTTGCTACTGCTCAAAATGCTTCCATTAAGCTGGAGAATAGGTTTGAGTCTGAGTTTTGTTTAACGACATATCAACCTCTGTGGGTTATTTAATGCCAAAAAGGTGGGGTTTTAAGATATTCTTTTTTAATGTTTGATTATAGTGAAAAGGTTGATTCAGTCAGATTTTAATGAAAATTTTTTTGTTTTTATTCTTTTTTTATTTTAAAAAACTGAAAATGTCTTAAAGTTTTGTATTCAAAAATGTTTTGCTGAGAATTTTTTTTCCTTCAAAAATGTGTTATGGTAATAATTTTTTCTTCAAAAATGTACATTTTTCTATAAAAGTCTATTTTTATGTATATATTTCTATAAAAGTGTGTTTTTATACTTTCACAGTGTTTTGACCTCAGTTTGGAGAGTTAGCTATTTACCCATAGCTGGAACCCTAACAAGTGCTACCACGCTGGGTCAGGGTGGACCTGGAAACAACAGCAATTAAGAGGTGGTTCCATGCTTCTCACAACCTCCCAATCAGAGACCTTGCTGCTTGATGCAGTTTACCATTATGCCCAGGACCAGGAGAATAGGAGTCTAATATCTTCAGTAATTTGTTAGTCAAGGATAGTGAGTTCAATCCTTGGTAGAACCACAAGAGCTAGTCCAGTTAACAAGGTTTTTCTAGAATATATCCAATATATATATATATATTTTTAATCCAGATACTTTAATCCAAGTGAAAAAAGCAAGAAGGTAAATTCCAAAAACCCGATCCTAATTAATATTAAAAATTTTATTTTAATATTAAAAAATGATACAGGAAGAGAGCTCCATGTAATAAAATATTACAGAGCAAATATAAATTAAAAAAGGATTAATTCAATGATGTTGAATGACCATTTCGATGTGAAAATCCCCACGGGGGATAACACATCACCTCAGCAACCGAAAAATCCTTTTCTGTTTCTGAAAGGATTTTTCGGTTGCTGAGGTGATGTGTTATCCCCCGTGGGGATTTTCACATCGAAATGGTCATTCAACATCATTGAATTAATCCTTTTTTAATTTATATATATATATATATACCTTGGCTAACAATCAAAGGAAGTTTCATTGCACATGTTTGAACAAACAAACAACTATGAGTTAGTATTGAGATATCAATGAATGAGCTTGAGTACCATGTAACTATAAAATTCACAACAACCGAGTAGACTTTTCACATATTATGCAAGGTTTTTCTTTTTTTAAACATGTCATTCTTGCCAGATATACAATGATTAGCAGCTTGGAATGAGAAATTCAGTCAGTCAGTCAAGTGCCATACATGATACATGCTTTGGGTGATCATGTCTCGAAAGAGACATGACTGACTGGGCAGAAGATTATCCTGCAGTAGGTTGCCATTGCTTTCTGTGACAGACTGATTGCCAGCCAAGGCTTTAGAACCCAATCTGTCCTATTATTTAACCCATAACTAAAGAAAAAAGATGAATTAGTACCTTTCCCAAGGGCATTTGTGCATAAGTAAAGGCAAGGAATTCAACTGGAATTCAAACTCAGCACTGATTTATCATTCCAAGTTGATATCCTCTGCACCACAACGCATATCCTAATGAGAAATTAGTTAGCTGAATTCAAATTCTAGTAGTTTTTTGCTTGTTTTTTTTTTATACATTTATGTTTTTTGCAAAAAGTAAAAATCACTTCTTTTCTTAACCATAGCTGAAATAGTAGGGAATACTAGTCTTAGTAATCAGTCTAGAACAGTGGTTCCCAAAAATTGTATGGTGTACTTCATGAAGGATAGCAGGTGAGGCAGAATGATTGAAATAAAATCAAATATTTAGAAACAGTTTTTAAAAAATTTATATGTCAAAAATAAATATGATTTCAAAATTTAAAATATTATTATGGATTACTTATAATTGCATGCATGAGTCCCAACATAAACAGTTATAAATAATTATTGTCCAATTTTACAACTGTGATATTTTTGCATTATATTAAGTATTTAGAATATAGTAACTAGGTTCTGTAAATTGGAGGAGAGAGTAATCACTGATAATGTTCCGACTTTGAAACCAAGATTATCCATCTTTATCTCACTTTTTGATTTTTATATGTATATTTTATCACAAAATTTGGTTAGGTGCAAAAAATCTTCATTCTGCAGCCGAGAGAAAAACAAAATTGGGAATCACTAGTCTAGAAGAACAACTCTATTCAAAACTGGTTGTTTATGAAGCTAGCAACTCCAGCCTATAAAAGCTTACTATAGAATCCACAGAAACAACTGAATAGCTGAAATTTTGCTCTTAGTGACTTGTAGCTTTTCTCAATGATTAAAGAGAATGTGACAAAGTAGCTAATGGCAGTTTGAAAAGAGGATTTTACAGACTGTTTTTAAAGAGGAAAAGATGCTGGGATAAGCAGTTGAGATATCAAGAAGACTATTCTCAACAGGTCTAAGGCTCTTGGTTAGCAAGTTTTTTCATTAATATTAAATTGATGAATGCTTTTCAGACACATCTTGGACTCACCCATTTTAGTTTTGAGCTACAAAATCAATTATATTGTTAGACACCCCCAAACAGCAATTCTAACTGGAGAGAAATAAAGCAATATACTATCTTTTAATTTGAACACCCTAAAAATCAAGATCATTTTCCCTGCTTCCTTGCAGCTGAACCAAAATGAAAATGTAGCTCAAGACAGATGGCAGATCAAATTAGACATTTGAGCTCTGTACAAGAAAACACTTAAAACTAACTTCTTTGTATTTCATATGAAAGAACAAGCTGTGCAATGTAATTAGAGAAAGTCACTCATTAGATTCATAATAAATAATAAATGGTAGTTTAGTATGTAGTAACATAAGGAAACTGCAGATCATTTAGCTTGAAATTTTACCAACAACTTTATCGGTGGTTCTTAGTACACATCACAAACAAAAAAACAAAACAAAAAAAAACAAGTATTGCTCATAAATAAATAAATGTCTTTTGCTGAATCATTAACCATCTAAGCTTACAAGCATTACACACACACACAAATGCTTTTATACGTCGGTGTTTATACACTTTAGCAAAATATTTCAAGGTGTACCTTTGATTTGCCCTGTAGTAAAGTAATAAGATGTTATATTCATATAAATTTTTGAAAATTTAAAAATATATCTGACAATAAAATTTCCAAAAATAATTTTCATAAAGTTTAATTATATACATCTTCAATACTTTTAACAGTGCTCTCTCTCTCTCTATATATATATATGTAGATATAAGTGATATACTTTAATACATATGACTTATAAAGCTAAAGATGTTTTAATCCCAGCTGATTTACAACTAAATCTATAAAAAGAATTAAATTAAATCATTTACTGTAAAATTTGTGAAAACCTGAACAAATCAGTTTTAATAACCTGAAAAAAAAAAAATTAATACTGACCAATTTATAGTAGTTTTTATAAATGTAGATATAAATCTACATTCAGCAGTAACATACAAGACAGTGAATCAAACAAGTGTGAAGGAACAAGACACGCTTTAAAGCAAAGATAAAAAAAATATTTGAAAGAAACACACAAACTACATTTTATAAAATTCAGGCATAAAATTACAATTCATTCTAAAATCCACCAGAAAAAAATAAGTCATGTCTTGTTACTCTGACATTGACGTAACTGGTGTAGATTTATATATAAAATCAAATGCTCAGTTTTCCATGAATTTTTCAAGGGCAGTAACTCTTTTAATACTGCAATTATAAGGAATATAAATAATAAAAATTATGTAAATTTAGCAGAGACTTATACTTACCATTATTTTTTGCTAGACAAGGTTTGATTGTAAATTCTATCTCATGAAATATCTATTTCTGGTCAGGCATTTTTCTGACAGTCTTTTTTTGCATAGTTGGTATCGTACTAGATTGAAAAGAGCTTATTTACTTACAGAGTAAGTAAAATAAAAATGATGAATATTTCATTGAAGTAGACATCTGCCAATTCTTGTATAAGAAAATAAAAACTGCCTTGTTTCTTTGAAGTAATGGATAGATAACTTATCTTTCCAAGATTGAGTTGGTAATGTTATTTAAACCCGCCAAACAGAAAAAAAAAAAAAATCTCAAGATAGATAGATAAGGATGAGCTCTTTTGCCAACAATAGCATAAACCATATTTGATTATGTAGATTTCTACTCGCAAGCACAATTATTGCTGAACCAACAGATCAATTTCAGAAGCAAAATGCAAATAAATGTTATTTTTACTCTGTCCTCCAAGTTTTTACATTAACATTTTTGCTTTCATTGTTAGCAACACTAACTAAAGTTATAAAAGAAATGGTACTGAAAAATTAAAATAACTTTTCAATATAAAAAATTTTTTCTAAAAAGAACATTTAAAAGCTCCTCTTGCTTTATATTTTGCTCAAAGTGGATCATCAGCAAATTGTATGGAAATAAGCACCAAATATTTATGCCAAAGAGTAATGATCGAAAAATTTATATTTTCAGTTTTCTTTTGGGTCAATGAGTTTGAGTTTTTTTTAATGGCACATCAACCTCTGTGGCTATTTAATGCCAAAACGGTGGGTTTTAAGAAAATTATTTTTAATGTTTGGTTATAGTGAGAAGGTTGATTTAGTCAGATTTTGATGAAAATTTTTTTAATATTTTTATTTTAGAAAACTTCTAATTTTGTATTAAAAAATGTATTGCTGGCAATAATTTTTTTTTCCTTCAAAGATGTGTTATGGTAATAATTTTTTTTCCTTCAAAAATGTATTGTTGGCAATATTTTTTCTTCAAAAATGTACATTCTATAAAAGACTATTTTTATGTATATATTGCTATAAAAGTCTATTTTTATACTTTCATAGTGTTTGACCCCAGTTTGGGGGTTAACTATTTGCCTATAACTGGGACCCTAACAGCAGCTACCAGTCCGCGTCAGGGTGGACCTGGGAGCAACAGCAATTAAGAGGTGGTTCTATGCTCCTCACAACTTCAAAATTAGAGGCCTTGCTGCCAGATGCAGTTTACCATCATACCCAGGACCTTTAGGCAAATGAAATTGAAATCAGTCTTCAAAACTTTAATTTGTAATCTTTGGTGTACCCAGAAATTAACTGCTAGATAAATTTTTGTGCAAGAACTCAGAGAGCCTTCCCTCTTTTTTTAAGCATAAGTCGGTTGCTAAAGGCTCTTTGTGGCAGCATAATAACCAAGAAGCTTTAGGTTCAGCAATAGGTGAACTATCTCTAGAAAAACCATTGTTATTCAACAGGTCATCAATAGTACAATTGATATATATAATTCTTGAGGGGCCTCGTTACGAAAATGCCAGGAAGATAACCATAATTATTGTTAACATATCTTCAATATTCAGTGTTTTTTCAACAACTCTTTCAGAGATATTCAGGATAAGCACAATTTTAACAACAGCAGACGAATTTTCTCAATTTTCCCTTAAAGATAATTTAAAGAAATTCAACTTCAAATTCCCCAGAAGATATTTCTGTAAAACTTCTAACACATGAATGGTTCAACAAGTCCTTACTCATGCACAAAAGATGATTTGTCTATACTTTTGAGATGAGATAGCATTTACATTATTTACACTGTTCAAACTGCTGTATTCATCTTTATTGCCATTTTCACAACATTGTATGCTAAGTTTTTACATTAGCATACTTTTGCTTTGATTGTTAGCAACACTTAATAAAGTGTTGCTAACAATCTTTTTAAAAAAAATTGGTACTGAAAAATTGAAATAAGATTTTACTACTTAAGATGCTTAAAATATCAAACTGAACCCTTTATTTCAATAATTGGGGTATATCATTTTCGTTCCATGTGCCATGCCACTTCCAGATGTCACGTAGTTATCTCCCTTTAACTCAACTCTCTAAGTTATTTGTTCACCACTGCTGTAGCTAGGCACTGAACTCACTACACTTTAGGTAAAGTCACTGGATCTAACCAACACTTTTATCCACAGAGTCATGTGCCCTTGAGGACACCAGTGAATGAATTTTGCAGACTTATAAACTTAATGTCTCAGTAACCATTTTTTCACCTGAGCTCATATTGCAATCTTTGAAGCTGTTGTAGTTTTTTCATAGAGTACTGATTTTTTTAATCAACATTAAAGTACATCGACTTGGCCTATTCTCTATTGTTGGTACATGTAGGATATGTCAATTTCTTTGAGAAAGGTCTCCTCTAAGCAGACTATATTTAGATGGCAATCTGTAAGGAATTGTTTGATTTCCTCATAGTTTGATTTAACACCTCTACAGTTACACTGTATGATGCTTGTGTTCCATTCGTCTATTTGGGGGATAATTATTTTAAGTTTTGCCAAAAAATATGAAACATTTCAACATGTAAGATTATTAGTATTCATTTCTCTTTGAGATTCAGAGATGTCTTTAAACACAGAGTTAAATGGAAAGTTAAATTAAAACACAATTATTGTTTTTAAACAGGTTTATGCATACATCTTTCAAAAAACAATTGATAGATTATGGTTACTATTGTTAATTTCAACTATTTAGTATTCTTAATTTTTCACTAGTATTTATTATTTCATATTGATTTGATTTCCATTGTTACAACTTTGACTTCCACTCTGCAGCTGTTAGTAATTTTGATGAAAAAGCGACTGAAATTAAAAGAAATACTCATCAAATCTTAACAGTTCGCATTGCTTCAAAAACTTTGAAACTGTTTTTCTTCATATCTTTGTTGATTCCTATCAAATTGCAACTTCTGTAAATGTTCAACAAGAATTCTTCTTCTTCTTCTATGTGCCCTGTCCTTTCAGGACATAGGCGATCATGGCTTTCTACGTCTCCCTATCCTTGGTGGGTCTTAGCACACCTTCTTCTGTTACACCATGCAACCCTTGTTCCATCATCCAATTGATTAGGTCCTTCAAATATGTTATCCACTGCTTTCTCCTGTCTCTTTTCCCCTCTATCAGGCCTGTTAGTATCAGGTTCTCCAAGCCCTCTTTCCTCACTGCATGTCTCAGGAACTTCAGTTGTCTCTTCCTGATGCTCAGTATTAATTTCCTTTTCGTTTTCATCATTTCCAAAACCTCATCATTGCTCAAATGCTCATAATATTCGCAGCATCCTTCTGTAGAACCACATTTCAGTTGCTTCAAGTTTTTCCTTCATCTATGATGATATTGTCCAGCATTCACTGCCATATTGAAGAACTGACATCACATAGCAATCCAGTACTCTCTTCTTTGTTTCTAGCGAAACTGTCCTGTTTCTTAATACTTTACTCAACTTCTGGAATGCTTCCTTTGCCATGCCAATTTGCCTTTGGATCTCTGTGTCACACTTTCCGTCTTCTGTTATAACACTTCCCAAGTATTTAAATTTTTGTACCTGCTTGATTTTAGTATCCCCAACATGTATTTGGCATATTTTAGATTGAAAATTAAAAAAAAAAAAAAAAAAGCAAGCTACCTTCTAATGCAATTTGAACTCACATATGTGACACTTGGACAGGATCAAAAGCCAAAAAGCAGATGTCAGTATAATGTAGTTATATTACTGTCTTTTTCATTGTCTAATTTTTAATCAATGGAAAACTGTTTAAATCTTTAGTCATAATAATCTTCAGTTATCTGAAGATCAAAAATGAATCTTTAATCCTTGATGACTTTTTTATTGGTTTTGGTTTTGTTTTGATAGAAGACAACAAAAATGGAAAAAAAGTATTATTAATAATAATAATGCTTCATCTGAGAAATTCAGACAACTTTACTACTCACAATGATTGCACATATTTCAACTTGATCCTGATTGGCTCGTATGTTCTACCTTCTACTTTTATCAGGCAATCTATAATGCTAAGTTTAACCTTAGCTGCATTCTATTTTTTGTTCTTTATAATTAAGCAATTCACAGCTGAACTAGTTACATCATAGCATTAGAAATACGACAGAAGTAAATCCAGAGTCAAGTAGTCAACATTTTTCAATTTGAGTGTAAACAACTAAATTGGTCTTTTCAGATAGAATAATAATAACAGTTCAAAGTAATTCCTGTGGTAGTAAGTGCACATGAAACACTGGCAAGAAACCTAAGAGAGTACTTCTTTTTTATCTTTAATCATTTTCCTCTAAGCAAGGTGATAAAATCACTAAGTTAAAGAGAGTGAAATAAAATATTAAGGAGAAAGAAGAATAAAAGAACAGGAGCTGAAAAGATGATAATGTTGCATTTAAATTTCTGAAGATCATAATTGACATAAACGCAAGAAGTCAAAAGAGAGTTCCAGAAGCAAGAAGTGTAAGAAAAGAAACTTTTATAATAGGACTTACAGTAATATCTAGGAACTTTAACAGCAAAATGATGAGACCTTCCAACTAATCAAGTCAGTCAGTTAAGTGCCATACCTGATACACGCTTTGGGCGATCATGTCTTGAAAGAGACATGACTGACTGGGCAGCAGATTATCCCGCAGTAGATTGCCATTGCTTTCTGCGGTAGACTGGTTGCCAGCCAAGGCTACAGAATCCAATTTGTCCTGTTATTTAACCCATAACTGGAGGGAAGAGACGGATTAATACCTTTCCCAAGGGTATTTGCGCATAAGTGAATGCAAGGAATTCAGCTGGAATTTGAACTCCGATTCCTCGTTCCGAGTTGATATCCACTGCACCACAACGCACATCCAACTAATCAAGTACTATATGAACTTTACTCTTTGATACATGAATTTAAGTATAAACTAATCAAGTACTATACTTAAATTCATGAAGTCACTGTATCACTGTAAAGCTCATCAGAACAAATGCAATGAAAACATAGGAAAAAGTGAAAATGGGACAAAATTGTAGAGCCCCACCAGAAAAATCACCACCCTTTGTTTTGAAAGTCAGTCAGTCAGTTAGGTACCTTATGTGATACACACTTGAGCGATCATATCTCAAAAGACATGACTGACTGGGCAAAAAATTATCCTGCAGTAGGTTGCCAGCCAAGGCTATAGAACCCAATTTGTCCTGTTATTTAACCCATAACTGGTGGAAAGAGATGGATTAATACCTTTCCCAACGGTATTTGTGCATAAGTGAATGCAAGGAATTCAGCTGGAATTCGAACTCAGCTCCCCAATTTCTCGTTTCGAGCTGATATCCACTGCACCACACTGCACATTCATCAAGAACTGTACTTAAATTCATGAACTCACTGCATCAAAGAGTAAACCTCATCAGTAAAATTGGTATGGAAATATTATAGGAAAAGTGAGACTCAGAACAAGATTGTAGACCCCCAGCTCCCAGAAAATCCCCACCTTATATTTTGAAAAGATTCTCTAAAAAAGTTCTGAAGTTTTACTGACACTGTGGAAATGTGATGGGCTTATAACCCAGAGGTCTATAGATCGAAACTACATTCTGCTACTATGTTAGCTGTTTACAAAAAGCTGGTACCAACCAATATGGTGGTTAGTCATATATAACAAGTCCAAATCAAAAGAAATAACCAACAGACACCTTGCTTCAAGAACAGAATTTCCCCTGACTACATCAATATGCAGTACCAACATTAGTAATAAAGATGATAATAATAATGAAACTTACATTTACAGCCCTTGGAACTGGTATTTGCATTCATGAGACAAGTTAATCCAGTTACCCAGATATTAGCTTCATCAGCTGATGTTGCAATGAGATCCATAGTCTCAAAGTTATCTCCAAATATAATAGAGAAGGCACACTCCTCTGCATAGAACTCCATGATCTCCCGATTACGTAGTGCTTCAGTCGTCATGCCCAACCGCACTTCCTTCATACAACTGATTGGAACTGGAAAACAAAATGATACAATTGTCTATATTAATTCAAATTCAAAATATGAAGTATTAGGTTGTTACAGATGAAATGACATTTTTTGGTTGGTTGTTAATCCATTGGTCTGATGAAAAAATCTCTTTAGTATACAAAAAATCTTGACTCATTTCTAACTCTTTCTTTTCAGATTGTTTTTCTTTTGTTACTCATAAACCCAATGAAAATTATTACAATGAAACAATGTTGAGTAAACTCACTATGAGTACAAATTGGATAATTCTGCATCTGAAGTATTTTGGAATATCAAGGCAGCCTTTGGTAATGGCATTCTTGAAATTAGAACTGTACAAAGATGGTTTCAGAAGTTTTGTTCAGGAAATAATGGTCTTAAAAATAAAGCAAGGGGAAGATCATGATCGGTTATCAGACATGATCAACTGAATGCTTTGGTTAATTAAAAACCTGAAAACTACTGTCTGAAAACTTGCATCAAAAATTGAAACATCTTGTAAAATTGTTTCTTGGCACTTGAAAGCAATTGGAAAAATGGTTATTGTATGGTGGTCTTTCAAAGTGGTTCATTCATTATTCATTCTTTCTTCAAAGAAAAACAATAACAGCAACTTCATATTGTAGAGAAATAGAGTGTATGCACAAAAAATTGAAAAGAAACATTCTAGACTTTTGCTGCATGACAATACACAGCCATGTGCTTCTCAAACAAGAGCTGCATAGCTTGAATTTTTTTTTTCTTTTTTTATAATCATATCACTCCAAGCAAGGCATTTTACTGCCACTGTTTTGTAGGGGGTTACATAAGAGGAAAGTTATGAGAAAGAGTGACAGGTTATAGGGGGTATCAGGAAGTGGATATAAGAGAAAAATTAGAGTGTACAGGGAAAGGAGGATGAGAGAGAGGATGCAGGTTAGTGAGATAGGAGATGACTATTGACCTTACATTTAAATTCTTGGAGATTGTAGCTGCCGGGGAAGCAAGTAAATGGAAGGGAATTCCACAGGCGGGAAGTGCAAGAAAAAATGCTGCTGGAGTAGAATTTGCATTTACATTTTTTTGATTTCACAGTAAAAGGGTTGTTCCTAGTTGCTAATCTTGTGGCTAGAGTAAATATATATAGGGGGCACCAGTGAACTAAGTTCATTGGAGCAGAAGCCGTGAAAGTATTTGTAGAAGAGACACAGGGAAGCCACATTGTGTCAGTGAGAAAATGACTGTATCCTAGCTGCCAAGTCGGGATCGATCACATCACAGATTCTCTGTTGGATTTTGTCAAGGACACCTAGGTGGATAGCAGGAGCACCAGACCAGATATGGCAGCAATATTCAATGTATGAGTGGATAGTAGATTTATATATGTGCAGGATTGTTTCAGATGAGAAAAACTTCCTGGCCCTTCACAGAGAACCGACTTTCTTAGCAATGGATTTAGCTATGCACTCTATATAGTCATTCCACTTGAGGTCTGATGTGAGTGTTAACCAGAGGAGGTGCAGTGTTTTGCTTTCAGGGAGACTAGCCTAATCCATGCTAATGGAGGGTAGGTGCTATTGTCTGTGATGTTTAATAGATAGCAGCTTCATTTTGGAATTTGGAAGCATTAAAATGTATGAGCCATTTCTTACCCCAGTCAGCCACGGATTGGAGGTCTTTTTCAAGCTCAGCAGATTATTGATCGGTGCAAGAGTAAACCATAGTTTCATCAGCATATGTGCCTACTTGGGATCTTATTAAATCTGGGAGATTGTTAATGTAGATAAGGAAAAGCATAGGACCTAGAAAAGAGCCTTGAGGGACACCCACATTTGTATGATAGTATTGGGAGGCGTGTCCATTCAATACTACCTTCATTGTGTAATTTGAAAGGAATGACTGGATAAGGTCGAACAATTAGCTTGTGTAGAAGGCCAGAATGCCAGACTCTGTCAAAAGCTTTCGAAATTTCTAGGACAAGTGTTTTTATATATTGGAATGACAGAAGAGGACTTCCAGAATTAAGAACTTTTGCCTCATTCTCCATATTCACCTGATGTCTCGCCTACTGATTATCACTTATTTAAGTATTTTGAGCTTTTCATACACAATAAGACATTCTCCAATAAGGAAGAGGTGATCAAAGAATTTTAACTGCTTATCACATGATAGAATGAGAACTGTTTTAAAGATGGAATAAAGAATTTAGACGTAGATTGGAAAACAGTCATTCATCAACATGGTGCCTATTTCAACTAAATAAATTAGTGTTTTATTAATTTCCTATAAAGTGAAGCATTTCATGTCTGACAAACTAATATCAACAGATTAAAAAAAAAAAACAACAAAAAGAAAACCCGTCATTTAAATATTTTAGTGCTTAAATAGCTTAGATGGGTGGGAAAAATTTTAAACCTGATCTGACCTTATGTCAGACAAAAGAGAATTTCGTATTTAGAAGCTTAGCAACATAAAAATGGTACCATGCTAAAGAGTAATTGTTCCAGTTATTCCTTGAATCGAGAACTTACTGAGTTTTTTTATATTTTTTTATATTTTTATTACTGTCTTGTAAATGTAATATTGAATGTACAACTTGGCTTTAATACAGGCTAAGATATAAAACAGACATTTACAAATAAAAATATTATGCTCTTCCCAGTAACCACTGAAGTTTTATATGGACAGCTCTGGGGCCTGGATGAAATGCAATGAGACATCATCTGCTAAATACACTTGTCTAGCAAATATCTTATAGGCTGGCAAATATAGTATTTCATATGAAATAGATCTCTATAATATGTGGGTGCGTAGGCAGTATGAAGAAATCAGTAAGTTCAAATTGCAGGTGAGTTTATTGCATAGATTTTCGTGCAAGATACCTTTAGGAAAGGAATCCATTCCTCTTTTCAGAGTTTTGAGTTAAATAGCAGAGCAGATTGGATTACCTAGTCTTCAGAGCAACCAATTGAATAATAATAAAAAAAAAAAGGCTTGAAGAGGTTTGGACTCTTGCTGACACATCCACTGCTGTTACAACCACAGTACACATGGTGCACCAATGACCCTCATGAGTTATGGGTTCATGTGAGATCTTAACAATAGAGGTGTGTTGCCAAGTAGTTATAATTTTTGTGTTCTGAGTATGAGACCCATGATCAATTTCTCAAAATGATGACTTTTTGATTGTATAAGTGTTATATCCCAGGAGGGGATAAACAGAGAAAGAATAGTGCAAGAAATAACTCTTTACACTGAATATATATAAATAAAGATTTATTATACCTCAGTACAATAAACCAAATACAAGTACACCAACGAACAGTTAACAAGAATAATATTTAAGAAGGCAATGTCTCTGTATAGGATGTATGCGTCCATCTTGAGAAGAAGGCTGACATCTAGTGACATCTAACTCTCGTCTAAGGCCGATGGCTCTCGATCTCTCTCGTATAATGACAAATAATCTCGATCACTCCCGTGGAATGACGAATAATCTTGTATAGTCATGATCACTCTCGATCACTCTGTAGTTCGTTCCTGTCCAAGTCTTTTATAACCTGGGCTATACCCATTCCTGGGTAGGACAGGATATTCCTCCACAACAATAAGCCTAGTGAGATGATCTCAGGTCGTGGCATTGTTAGGAGGTTCCTGAAAAGCCTTACAGATAGATCACAAATATTGTTGGTGTCAGCCTTTTAACTATCAGTTGTGTCATCAAGGTGAAGAAATAAACTGGATCCATCCATGTAAAATGTAAAGAAAAATGTGGTTGGAAGAGAAAAATGCCAAGAGATGACGTATACATGATTAGGAAAAGTGTGAAAGATCCTAGGAAGACATTATTTGTTTTGTTTCAATTAATATACAGAAGGGTGTATTGTGCCTTCCATTAATAGATCCTGGTAGGGTCACCAGCTCCCTTAGGTTTTGTCTTGCTGTAGAAGATGAAGAGATCTGGAGAGAAGACAAATCCTTGTCTTATGTCCCTTTCTATTTTTGTGTACGTACTCTTCATTTTCTATCAATATGCAGGTGGTTTGCTCTCAGTATAACTTATGGATTAATCTAACATTCTTTCCGAATAGATTTAGGGCATGTTGAAAGAAGAGAAACTACAAGCCTACTACAAATTATTTTCTTTAGACTAAGAAAATTTAGGAGCCATCACAGACAATCACTCCTACTCCCCATTAGCATGGATCAGGCTAGTCTCCCTGAAAGCAAAACACTCACTTAAAACACTTAACTCTCACAACAGACCTCAAGTGGAATGAATATATAGAATCCATAGCTAAATCCGCTGCTAAGAAAGTCGGTTCTCAGTGTAGGGCCAGGAAGTTTTTTCCGCCTGAAATAATCCAGCACGTATATAAATGTACCATCCGCCCGTGCATTGAATACTGCTGCCATATCTGGTCGGGTGCTCCTGCTATCCACCTAGAGGTCCTTGACAAAATCCAATGGAGAATCTGTAATGTGATAGATCCCGACTTGGCAGCTGGGGATACAGTCACTTTCTCACCGGTGCAATATGGATTTTCCAGTCTTTCTTCTATAAATACTTTCATGGCTTCTGCTCCAATGAACTTAGCTCACTGGTGCCCCCTATAAATAAATTTACTCAAGCCACAAGATTAGCAACTAGGTCCCACTCTTTTACTGTTAAACCAATAAATTATAAATGCAAATTCTACTCCAGCAGCTTCTTTACTTGCACTTCTCGCCTGTGGAATTCCCTTCCATTTACTTGTTTCCCCGGGAAGTCAATAGTCATCTGTCTCACTAACCTGCATCCTCTCTCTCATGCTTTCTCCATCCACTCCACTCTTATCAATATTCTCATCCTTCTATCCACTTCCTGACACCCCCTTTAACCTGTCACTCTTTCTCATAACTTTCCTCTTATGTAACCCCCTACAAAACAATGGCAGTAAAATGCCTTGCTTGGGGTGATGTGATTATAAAAAAAAAAAAAAAAAAAAAAGAAAAAGAAAAAGTAACCTGAAAAATCCAGAAAATCATAACAGTAAAAACAAAATCTACAATTTGTAGATAAAAAAAAGTTGAATGTCTGATCAAGCAAATCATATATTACTACATAATCTATTGATCATATTACTGCATAATTGATCCAAATCAATACATTATTGATATATTACGACATAATCTATCGATATGATTCATGATATAATTTAATATCTGATCAAGCAAATCATATTACTAAAAAATCATATATTACTACAATATGAAGGAGTCTTAATTATGCTTTTTTTGCATGAAAATAAAATTCATTCTTATAAGCATCGTATCTGAAAAAGAAAACAGAATTGTGTATGGATTGTTACTTCTACCTTGGATCAGAGTAAATGTATGCTGTTGAGGATCAAAGTGTATTATCTGTGAATTGTGAAAATGTTATTGTATGTGTAAGGTGAGTTGGTAACAACCCTAGTTGGGTTATTTACAGCTGAAATCAGTCATTTACTATTATTGTAATAGCTGTTTTGAAATGCATTTACTTGGTTCAGGAGTATGTAAATTCAAATTGTTTATATTTGATCTAAAAAGCATTTATAGGTTGAATAGCAGGACAGATTGGGTTCTGTAGCCTTGGTTGGCAACCAGTCTACTGCAAAAAGAAATGGCAATCTACCACAGAAAGAAATGGCAACCTCGTGTGGGAAAGTCTTCTGCCTAGTCGGTCATGAATCAAAAGAAACACGATTGTCCAGGTATATATATATATATATAATGTATTATACTTAACTGACTAATTAATGCTGTTTTGATAAGCGTTTACTTGGTTCGGGAGTATATAAATACTAGTTGCTTATATTTGAATCTGAAAAGCATTTATTTAGTGGGTGGCTTCCCTTTGTAGGTGTACTACCTTTCTGCAGAGTATACAGTCAGTGTATTCTAGGTAGCCTCCCAACAAATCAGTACATATAAAATAACACGGGTGCAACTTGATGTGGTGTAATGGTTAACAAGCTTGTTTCACTAGAAGAATAACTCAAGTATTGAGTTCAATCTTCACTAGGCACTAAATTTTCAGCTTTGTGTCACATCTAAGCTATGCTGAGTAAATCACCACATAAGATTACACACTATAAATATATATGAGTTGAACATATTTTTTTTTGTAACCATTTCATCCCAAGCAAGGCAGTACTGCCACTGGTATGCAGGGGGTTACATAAGAGGAAAGCGATGAGAAAGAGGAACAAGCAATGGGTGAATATTTTAAATGTAGAGGAATAACTTATGTCTGTTTAAGTATGTGTATCACATCTAATAAAAACACTAGGTGTTTATTATGAATTTAAGTATAAGAAACCAAACCTCAGTCAACATACTGTATCTGTGAATTTTTAAAAGATTTAAAACAAAAACAAAAAAATTTAAGGAGTTTTTTAAATCATTCATCTTTAAAAAAAACTCTGAAAAAGCTTGTTAAATTGAAACGTTAGATTAAAGACATTTTTTACCTGTACTTTACTTATTCTATATATATATATGCTTATAAGAATTAATTGTATTTTGTATATACAGAAATGAACATCAGATTTATTAGATTTAAATAACACCCTCTCCTTGTGGAATCTGACAAAGATATTTCCTAAAATGGATCCCAAGGGAGAATTCATTGAAACACCATCAAATTATCTATACATGACACTGTTAAAACTAAATTCCAGGAACATCGTGGCAAATTATATATATATATATATATATATATATACACACAACTGCCATAAAAAGACAAAAACTTATTTTTATATTTAAAAAAATAAAATTGAAAAACAAGCCAGCTAACCGGTTTCAATCCTTGTTCAACAGAACTAAATTGAGGTTAATAAAGAAATAATTATCAATATACGGGGGGGGGGGGGGGGGGACTAAAATTCTTAGATAGAAATTGAGTTGGAGGCCAAATATATGATCCTTTTCTTAACATAATGAAGGTTTTAGAATGTAGATGGCCTCCAACATTTTAAGGTGATGATTTGAGTGGCACAAGCTAAAGATGGAGAATGTGTTCACACTGAAATTATCGGCACAATTATGGATATTTATAAGGTGTTCTATGATGGAAGACCCGTATGTGTTGGTCAGCCTGTCTGACAAAGAATACTTCCAATTTTGGATTTTTGCAGGTATGTTGTTGTAGACTGAACTATTGCTCGGTTCACACTCCACCCACATCTATTGAACAGGTGTAGAGGCTCATTCCTTGTTGCCTGTTTAGGATGTGGTTTCCGGCTTTCTCTTTTCCAATCTTTTCACTCTTACATAGCCCCCTGCACACCAGTGGTCTTACCGCCTTGCTCGGGGTGATATGATTTAAAAAAAAAAAAAAAAAATTCTGGCATCCAGTCTTTGAGTAGTTCTTCCTATGTAGTGTGATCCATAACAACATTTAAACAAATAAGTCAAGCAACTATTATGGTGTGGGGAAAAGAGAACATCTTTTCATACAGAGGAAAAGACAGGTTTAGTAGAAAAAAAACAAGTGCTGGCAGTAAAGTAACAGTGTAAAACTGCCACAGAAACCCGCTTCGCAAATCTATCACTGACAGTACCCAACCAAGGGAGACACAGTTACACAGGACATCTTTGTACTGTAGCTGGTTTAACTTTATATTACTGATTGGACAATACCTAATGAATAAGCATTGTTGCAGAGAAAGGTAGTAATAAACCTGGGTTCATCATCCAACTTGGTTTGAGTATGCTTGTTGGTTTTGACCTCAATCACACCCCAGAAGAAATAGTCAAGAAAGTTGCTGTCAGGTGAGGAGGGTGGCCATAAGTCCAGCAACAAGTGGTCAGGAACATTGTTGAGCAACCATGCTTGGATCCTCTTGGCCTTTTGTGCAGGAGGAGTCCTGCTGGAAGACATAGGGGTGCCCAGCAGTGATCTTGTCCATCCAAGGCTTCACCATGGTCTTCATCACCTCCTGGTAGATCTCAGTGGTGACTCTTAGGCCCTTTTGAAAGAAGAACCGAGGCATGATGTCCACCTCGCTGGAGATGATGCCAAGGACCATGATTGAGGAGAGAAACTTTGTATGCTTCACGTCTGGAACCTCCTCGATTCTTTTGCAGATCCACCTGTCATTCTGCCTGTTGCTTGTCTGGTCCTGGATGAAATTCTTTTCATCAGAGAAGAACCTTAGCACAATGTAGTATGTAACTAACTGTTGCTAAATAAACTTTTGGTCTCTGCATATACAACTTTTGTTTTTATTGCCTATTTCGTTTTCTTTTTGTCACGTGTCGGATTTTGCTGCAACACCCTGTGTGTGTTAATTTCTAAAATAGGATTCTCATTGGATTATTATCCTCCGTGGAATTATCCTTACCAATTACCAAGGTTATTACTTATATATATATATATATATATATATATATATATATATATATATATATATGTATAATTATTATTTATTCATAAATTATAACATGGATATGTTAAAATATCACTACAAAAGTAGCCATTTTGTTTCAACACTTTTGTGTCTTGTCAAGTGATGTGATAGTTCTTAAATGAATCTCATTCATTTAAGAACCATATTATTAGCTCTACTTTTGTATTTAGCACCTTTTTAAAAATAGTGTTTCTTTGGACAAAGAATATTATTCCAACAATACTTGTGTGTGTATATATATATATATATATAGTCTATCGAGTCAGCAAATAATTTTCTGAACATATACTGTTAAATATAAGAGACAATGAATATCTATTATGTTTAATCATGAGCTGTTCTAAATGTCGTATTTTGGCTTTAATTTCAGTTGAAAATAAAGACAAAAATTCTCCAACATTTGGATAATTTTTTAATTTAGTTCTAAGCTTTTGTCTCACATGAGCCATCTTCAGAGAGGTTATTTAGACAGTAATCCAATAACATCCACCATCACCGATGATTTTATTTTGTGTTGACATAAAACTCTGCTAGGTAATGGCAATAGTTACCAAAAATAATAAACACAAATTTGCAATTTGTTATTTTTGGTAACTATTGCCATTGCCTAGTGGAGTTTTATGTCAACATGAAATAAAATTGTCGGTGAAGGTGGATGTTATTGTATTACCATTTTAATAACCTCTCTGAAGATGGCTCATGTGAGCTGAAAGCTTAGAACCAAATTAATAAAAAATTATCCAAATGTTGAAGAATTTTTGTCTTTATTTTCAACTGAAATTAAAGCCAAAATATGGCTCATGATTAAACATAATAGACATTCATTGTCTCATATTTAACAGGATATTTTTAGAAAATATATATATATATATAAAATTTTATATGTAATTTATTTGAACATTATTTTTAATAGATACTTGTATTTGAGTAGATACTATTTTAAGTTAAACAGTATGTTTATATAGATATCTTTACTAGCATGAATATTTTTGAGAAATTTTGTTAGGAAAATATTTGTCATTTGACAGGATTTAAAAATGTGACCCCTAGTAACACAGGCGAAGCCATCATTTAATAGATGTGTCTTAGACTGCTTGATTACAAATGATTTCACAGTCTAAATGAATCCAAATGAAGTCTTATAAACACAAATTTCTGCTTTCTCGGAATATCCATCTCTGTTCTGAAAGCTTATCTTAATGTAAATGATTGTAAACAAAGTTCCAGAAAGTTCCAGAGATTTATGAAATGGATTAACAAATGATAGATTTTAATTTATTTATTTCAACATTTTCTTTTAGAATTTTAGCATAATATAATAATGGATCCTTACTTTGTGTCCATTAGCTAAACTAAATCTATCTTTTTGTTATAGGATAAATACATCACTGAAAATGTCTTAGTCAGAAATCAAAATTACTGTTTGAACAGAATCTCACTCAAACAGAATGAAAGCACTTCAACGGACAATAGAAAAAACTATGATTTTCTAAGTGCGACTTAAATGTGGTACAAGGCTGAAAGTATGAAGCAACCAGTGAGGATCAAACTCACTACTCAGTTGCAATAAGTTCTAGTGAGTCAAGCTTGCTAACCATTATTCCATGTTGAGATACCCACAATAGAAAAATATTCCCAGAAGAGAAATTTCAGCAAACTTAAATAATGTCTAAAGGTTTAATCCATTTTGGCAGGAAGTGAGACAAGCCAGCTACTATCACAGCTTAGAATATATCCATTAAGATGAGGAATGGCAGTCTTCAGAAATTTTTAACCAATGAAGATGAGTTCAATCCTTGGTAGACCCACAAGAGTAAGCATAGTTAATAGTTATGATTTTTTTCCCTTTTTTTTCCTGCTGTTGGAAAATCACAGCTTTAAAAAAAGTATTCACATTTGTGGTATGAACAATGAACATTTTGGTCAAAATATCAGAACTAGATTAAAATCCCACTCTACGTAGGGTCGTTTTTCAGTCAATAGGATTTAAATGAATACAGTCTAGCTTCAATTTTGGAATTCTGAAGTTTTTCTTATGAGATATTTGGGAATATTATTATTTTTATTAATTTTGACAAATATTTTCTTCCACTCTAATTTTTATTTGCTTCTAGCTCAGACAGTAAGAGCAACTGATATGGTTACTAAGCTTCCCCAAGTTAAATTGAATGTAAATTCATTGTTATTCCTGACCTCCCTTGTTTGCTTGCTAACAGCCTGAGGAAACTGTAATAAAAGGCAACTAAAAATGAAGATGAAAGGAAATACTACTCAAAAGTATAACAAATAATAATGATCTTCAGACAGAGTTGGGAGCTAAGATAAACTTAAAATGAAACAATAGAATGTTTTTTTTTTTACAATCATGTTTACCCTATAAAAGACAGACTCTGTGGAAAGAACAAGGCATCTGGCCAAAACATTGTGCTAATAAAAAAATGAGAACTACTTCTTTAATGTGCTGTGTCCCTTCAGAATGTAGGTGACAATAGCCCTCCACATCTTCCTATTCCTTGTTGCTCTTAATATCCCTTCTGTTATCCCACTCAATCCCTGCTCTATCATCCATTTGCTCAGGTCCATCAATTATGACATGCGTCGCTTTCCCTTGTCTCTTTTCACTGCTATCTGTTCCATGAGCATCAAGTTCTCCAAGCCCTCCTTCCTCATTACATGTTTCAGGAACTTCAACTGTCTTTTGATAATAAGTATCAGTTTCCTTCTCATGTCCATCCTCTCTAAAACCTCATCATTGCTCACATGTTCTGTCCATGGTATTCTCAGCAAGAGCCCCATCTTGGTTGCTTCAAGTCTCGTCTTCATCCTTGATGAGATTGTCTAGCATTTGCTGCCATATTGAAGGGCAGACATCACATAACAATCCAGTACTCTCTTCTTTATTTCCAGTGAAATTTTCCTGTGTCTTAATACTCTTCTGAGCTTCTGGAATGCATCCTTGGCCATGCCAATATGCCTTTGAATCTTGGTATCACACTTTCTATCCTCTGTTAGAACACTTCCCAGCTATTTAAATTTCTGTACCTGTTTGATTTTAGTCTCCTCAACTTGTAATTGGCATTTTGGGCCCCTCTTTAAACAGATTACTATGCATTCAGTTTTTTTGTAGTTTATAAGTAGTCCTTTCTTTCTGCTTTTTAAAATTCAAATATAGTGTAAAGAAAGACATGATATCTGTGCAGTGAGTAGATTAAATATAAAAATTACAATTCCCTATGTACCTCTTTTAGCTTATAGATTTAGTACATATATACATTATACCTTTATAGATTTAGTACATATATACATTATACCTTGCTAAGACATCATAAATAGTGGACTATCTCCTTTTGATCACATGAAAGGACTGAAAAAAACATTCGAGATGCAACTAGGTCTTTTTGAGAAAATGAAAGGAAAGAATAAAAAGTGTTTAACAGGTTTCAGTGAAATCGAATAAATTGTCAATTTCAAATATCTTAATTTGTACCCACTTCTTTAAATAATGACCTGCATTCATATTTGTGCTTGTTATTGCAGTATTTTATTAAAGTTGTTAAGCTCAAATATTCAATGATGCAATATTGGAATTTTGATGGATATTTTATTGAAATAGAACCAAGGTTGGTGCCTCCAACCCCAAATCAATGACACAGCACCCTTACCCAACATGATCTTAAATTTCATAAAGTAGTTTTCACATAAAGTAGTTTTCACATAAAATACAAAATTTATTCTAACCTAATTATGTACAATAATATATCAGAGGTAATATTGGTGAACAATTAAAATAGAAAAGAAAGGTATCTAAATACAAATTAGAGACATGCCATCTAAATAAATAATCTTTTTTGTGATAATTTTCAACATCAACTTGAGATTTTTTTCATTAAAAAATTGAACAGCACATTCCACATTATGAATAAAAAATAGTGAATTTTATAGAGTGTTTTTTCGAGACTTATCATGAGATTTAGCTCATGGATATGAGAGAAAAAAAACAAAAGACCCCACAATGACATTAAAATCTGCCAAAGTTTTTTTTACTTCTGTAATAGTTGTTCTCAGTTTAATTTGTAAATATAGAAATGTAGATAGATAAAAGCCAATGTTGATATGATAACAAGGGTCACAACACACTTGGACTCACTGTATTGTGTTTGAGGGTAGTATGCACCAGCCATGTGTAGAACACACCATGCAATTATTTAATCATTAACTTGAGAATTAAGTTTCATCAGAAAATTAAAATGGCAAAACCTAGAAATTTTCATGGTTATTTCTAGTATTCATTATTGTTGGTAGAAATGATTATTATAATATGGATGCAATATCCCATTAGGATGGATTTTGCCTGCAGGTTGCTGAACATCGAATTAGATTAGTCGTACCAAACCAATTAAAATATTTCCCAAGTGAAGAGTTTGTACTTGGCATTTTATACAAACCCATAGTTTATTGCATTTACTTACTTGTTGGTTTCAAGTGAAAAGAAAAACAATACTGCATTTCTTCTTCAGTTAAGCAATTTCAAAATTACTGAAAGATATTAAGAAGAAGTCTTCCCCACTTGTGGCTCAATTTTATCTCAGATTATTCACACAGTGATGCTTTCAAGAAAAAAGAGTGAAAACTGCAACAGTTCAGTTAAAAACAACTCTGGCATTTTTATGTATTTCACAAAGAGACTATGTACAGGTCTTGATATTTAAGAAAGCAACATCCGATATTAATCTCTCTTTTGGCTATTGGTTTTATCTTTTAAAAATACTGTTGTAACTTAACACACACACACACACACACACGTTCAGGTTTGGGGAAAAAGAAGGGAAAAGAGAACAACACAAAAAGTTAGAATATTTTTTTTTTAACGTCAGAGAGACTTCCCCATTAACCAGAGTTTTTTCTTCTGCTGCTTTTCTGTTAAGATATTGAAACACAATGAGTCTCTTTTTCTCCTGTATTCCTTTCTCCATTCTTAAGCCAATACCAATCTAAAGCCCTTCCTTCCACCAATAAATTCCTAGCTCTTACATGTTTAGAATTTGCAGGGTCATCTCTCTAATTATATCAACTTCTCCAGTCCATGCATGTGCCTTTTTTTAAATTAAAAATATAGGACTAAGCATTCAAAGCATTGTGGCATTTTCAATCCTAGTAAGTGTGCTGGATGATTATGAATATGCACACACTAGTCAAAACATAAATAGCAGCAGTAAGGTTTAAGGCTCTGCCGTATCCTACATGCATGTGCGTCCTGGATTTGTCACAGAGCTGTCCAATCATGGATTGCTAGCCCCCCAGCATGAGATATGAAACACTTAGTCTCCCCCCTCCCCTCTGGGACATGAACAGACAACAAGGACTCATCTGTCTCTCTTCTGACATCACACACTTGACATTTTAAAAAAAAAAAAAGAACCTGTTTTATAACTGTCTATAACAAAACAAAGACGAAACATTTCCAAAATATAAAAATTTCATGTGTTGTTTTTCTGCAGAGTTTATGTTTGAACTATTGTTATTCTTTTTTTATAATCTTATTTATAATGTACATTAATGTAAATCATCATACTATTAATAAAATTTATATTAATTTCTAAATGTTAATGCATTTATGGTATTAGAAATACAATTTCTATGTTTATCTCTTTTTAAAACGTTTTCAAATTTAATAACTTTTTTCTATTTTAGAAAATTACAGCAAGAAATTAGTATCAGTGTTCTTTGGGGAAAAATTGAGTATAAATTGTTTATATTGGAATTATTGATACTTAAACATAGAAATGTACTTTTTAAGAATGCTCACAAAAACATTTACGATGTACTTGAATACAACATTTTACTGACTTTAAAAAGAACAGAGACTCTCTCTCTCAGCCATACCCCTGGCTTTAGTTATGTCCCGTCTGGTTCTGCCTAAATCACCTCCAAACAGCTGTTGGTCACTGTAAAGCCAACCTTCAGAAATGAGAATATGCTGCTGCTGCTGATGATCCCAGCTGCCAATGGAGCATCTTCTAGTTTGCCCTGATCTTAAAGATTCATGCACTTAATTGACCTTGATGAAAAGACAACTCAGAAAAGGTTACTATTTTTTCTAGTTTCTAATTTTGGAAGTAAAAACTGGCTTGCAAAAACAATGCACAAACCCAGAGGTTCTCAACCTTTTGCATCCTATTGCCCCCTTTTTGTTATTTTTTTTAGGTAATTGCCCATGCCCATGTATAAAAATATAAATTAAGATATTTTACTTTGTATTTCTTTTGAATGCTTTGCTGCTAGAAATTTAATATTTGGTTTGAAATTTGTAAGTTTTTGTCTTATGCCTCCTCCAGTATATATATCAGTTTTATCTCTTTCTTTAGTGAAGATTTTATTGATTGCACTGAATTTGCATTCAACCAAATAAGAGATTGAAAAGCATAGCAGTATTTTAGTCACTTCAGACCACATATTTGGATATAGTTGTTTCCCTGTATTTGACAGCTTTAATTCCATTATTCTAATTCACTTGCAAATTTGAACTTGCATTCATCATTGTCTAAGTTCTTCTTGCATATTTTCCAAGACAGATTCTATGCCACAACTGAAGGGATCCATCATCCACAAATGGATCTTTAACGAAAATAAATCTGAAAATCAGTTACTTAGTTCTTCCTAAATATTCTGCGGAACTTATACTAGTTTGTTCTGAGAGGTGTGTTCTCTTCTGTTAACTCTGGCATTTTATTGAAATTCTTCTTCTGTATATTAATTTAAAATAAGCCTAATTTTTCAGAAAAGGCTTTCAAAACATGTTAGTAATCTAGGAATGAAACTTCATTGGAACTTTCAAAAAATCCATGCTAAAAAGTAAATATAATAATTGTAAAGCCTCATTTCTTTTAGCAAGTGTTTCTCACTCACATTTTCCAAGAAATTAAGTATTATACCAAATAGTTTTATAAATCTAGCCAGGTTGTTTCCTTTTGAAAGCCAATAAACTTCTGTACTGATAGTAATGTGCGTTGTGGTGCAGTGGATATCAGCTCGGAATGAGAAATCGGGGAGCCGAGTTCGAATTCCAGTTGAATTCATTGTATTCACTTATGTGCAAATAACCTTGGAAAAGGTATTAATCCATCTATTCCTTCCAGTTATAGGTTAAATAACAGGACAGATTGGGTTCTATAGCCTTGGCTGACAACCAGTCTACCGCAAAAAGCAATGGCAACCTACTGCGGGATAATCTTCTGCCTAGTCAGTCATGTCTCTTTCGAGACATGATCGCCCAAGCGTGTTTCACGTATGGCACTTAACTGACTGACTGATAGTAAGTGTTATATGCTGTTCTTCAATATTAATACAAAACTTTTGAAAATGTTCATATTTGCTATGAGATTTTATTTTATTGGTTGTTTTAATAACTACTGTCAATGATTCATGAAGATCAGGGCTAACATTTTTGGAAATTAAATGATCACTATACACCATGCAATGCAAAGCAAGAATAGAAAGACATATTTTTAAAATGGACAATAAATCTTTTATGTTTAACAAACATGGATGATGCACCATCCATTGTGCAGGATACCAAAGTTTCAAAGGATATTTGATTTTTGTCAAACCAAAAAAGTATTTGTCAGATGCAGTATAGTAAACTATCATTAAAAATATTTTTTGTCCTTAAAGGGCTAAAGACTTAATTTTGTAAACAGATGAGGAAGCATGAATTTAGAAACTTTTATTAAAACAGACTCGCAATTCTTATTCACGAATGTTTCCACTTACTATGAAAGAAAAGAACTTGGTTGTGAAAACTCATCACCACCTAAAAAAAAACAAAAAAAACAATTGCTACCCCCTTGAAAATGCCTACTCTAATTACTGCAATAAGACATGGTCAACAAGCAATGTATACAAATATTCAGTAACCAAATTGAATTTTCTTTATTAAGGTTTTGACTGAAATAATTTCTAAATACAAACCAAAGTTTAAAAAAAAGAAAAAAAATAATTTTTCCCTTTCTCCATGAATTTTATGTTTCTTCATCGTCAATAATGGCTCTCCACAACTTCCTATCGTATGCTGTTTTTCAGCAACATTTGTGGTACTTGGTCTAGTATCTATTTACTAACAATTTATCAAGTGTCCTTCTCATAATAAAATCATAATCCTAGTTTGTGCACTACTGACAGAAAAAGAGTTTATGAGACAGCAATTTTATTGTCAAAATGTAATAAACAAGTAATATCTAAAAAGTTTTAATAGAGGACAATGTGGCAATCTGAAAACACATTTTGATAGTGAAAGTTACATTCTAAAAGCTCAGCAAAGTATTATGAAAAGAAAATTTCATCAGAAACGAAGAAAAGAACACTGAACTGTTATGTGATATTTGTCCTCCTATACAGCAGTAAGCACTGGACAATCTCCTCGCAGATGAAGAGACTTGAGGCAACAGAAATGTGGCTCTACAGAAGGATGTTGAGAATAACAGACTGAACATGTGAACAATGAATAAGTTTTAGAGGAAATGGAAACAAAAAGGATAGTTATATTTAGAATCAGAAAGAGAATTGAAATTTCTAGGGCACATAATGAGGAAAGAGGTTTTGAAGAATTTGATACTCACAGGACATATTGAAGGCAAGTATGATATAGGAAAAAGAGTAACCTACCTAACAAACTTTTATAAATGGTTGGCAGAACAAAGATTAGGAGAAGTAAGAAAAAGACAAAGCTTACTACAATGCTTATGACCAATCTGTTTGTACAAAGAACTACAATAGATAATCGAGGAGAACCATGATTGTCCATATCCTGGTGAAATACAGCACACAGAAAAAGAAAAATGTACAAAGGGGTGCTGAAATATTCTTAGCCCAATTTTGTTCACAAAATCTGACCTAATGACCAATAATAATAATCTTTTGAAAAGCTTCTTAGTGGAGCCAAGAATTTTCAAGTACTTTTCATCAAAACTTTCCATCATCAACTGGAAAAAAATGTTCTTAAATGAATTTAAAACAGTTTTTGAGCTGAGTATTTAATTGAAAAGTACATGAAATATAGTTCTTTCAGACAAAAAGAAGCATTTTACCTGACCTACTCCCAAGGTCTTTGTTAATTGGGGTGGTCACACACATACATGCACACAAAGGACAAAATTTACCCAATGTCCATGACAACTGTCACACTGGCACTGATATTACACTATCCCCCACCTCTCTTAGTACAACATAGATGCTGTTGGAGGGTTAGAATCCCCCGAACCATCTGAAATGAAGATAGAACAGATACTACACCTTGATTATGACCTAAATTTATGATATACAAGGGTAAATCAACAAGCACTAGCAATTATTACAGGTCAGTCAAGAAATGTTACCACTGATGATCATTTCACAAGTCCTTAAAATTGAGGTAAGAGTATTTATATCCATTTGTAAAGATTTTAAACAGAAACTGTTTTTTAAAAATTCTTTTCTTCTCATGAAAGCCTCATCTGGTGAAAAAATCTCAGAACAAAATCAATATTTGTAGGCAAATCAACTCGTCTATATAAATTTTTTTTATGAGAACCTAAATGTTTGTTCTTGTGGCTCGATTAAACAAATTCATGGAAGAATTTACTGAGGTACAAAGTATTATCCAAAGGAAAAAATCCCACAAGTCATTTTAATTGATTTAGAGTACTGTAGATAAAAATTATAAATAAGTAAATACAGTACAACAATTTAAAGTTGCTAGATTTGTTTTTTTTTGTTTTGTTAATGATTTTTTTAAATAACATTAACTTAGGTCACTGGGGCCCCCCAGGTATGAATTTGCATGAGATACTAGATTAGCAACTAGGTCCCACACTTTTACAGTAAAACCGATAAAATGTAACCGCAATTTCTGCTCCAACAACTTTTCTCGCACTTGCACTTCCTGACTGTGGAATTCCTTTCCACATGAATGCTTCCCTGACAGCTACAATCTCCAGGAGTTTAAATGTCAAAAGACACCTAACACACTAACTTGCATCCATTCTCTCAAACACTCTTCCCATCTACCCAACCCACAGCCTCGGTACCCTTACCATTCTATCAACCTCCTTATGTCATTTCCTATATCTAAACACTCTTTCTCTTTACCTTCCCCTATGTAATCCCTTGCTCAGTAGTGGCAGTGGAATGCCTTGCTTGGAGTGAAATGATTAAAAAAAAAAAAAAAAAAAGATAATGTGGTCATTGACTTGTTAGCAAAAGAAAAATGAGATAGATTAACTGTCAAATAATTAAATGGATATTCACTGAGCTAATACTGAAAGCACCTGCATAGAAAATATAGGTTATCATATAATAATTGTACTTTTCATTAATTCACATTACGATTACACCCTGCCAATTGCTCATAATGAAATATTCTGTTTTTATTATGTTAGAAGATAAAACATATCAGAGATGATACCTGGTTTCATTAAAAAAACAAAAAGAAAAAGAAAGCGTTTAATGTCTCCTGCTAATACCTCATAATAGATGGTTTCAGTAAGAAAATGAAAAAAGAAAGGAAGATAGAAATATTTAACAACTGTTTTAGTGAAATGAAAAAAGTAATCAATTTCAAATCTTTTCATTTGTACCTCCTTATTTCCTAAAATAATGATCAACATTCATATTTATGACTGTTATTGCAATATTTTGTTACAGGTTAAATTCAAATATTCAATGATGTGATAAGGGGAATATCCGTGTATATCAAGGATTCGATGTGTTCGATTTCATCCATGGAGAATCCATAAGATGAAAAAATATATATCAGAAACACCATGAATGTATTTAAAAAGCTATTTTACAATTACCTCTCATCCTTCAATAACAAAGAAAAACAAAACATGACGTCTCCAAATACTTTTGGAAGTTAAAAGCCGAAAATAAAACACCTAAAGTTAAATGGAAAATCTTCAAACAAGCACGAACAGCTAAATCAATAAAGGAACCATGTTTCCTTTGTCTTCAAGAAAAATTGAAATCATTAAATATATGAACAGCAGCAAGTTTTTAAACCAGAGGCATGAAACCACAGAAAACTGCAAACACATTAAAGAACTAACCTTACAATCATGCTAAAAATATGACAAAAGCCAGAGCTAGGACCCCTTAGAAATGATACACCTTCATAGTACTAACAACACTCTTACACACACTACAAATCATGATCTAATTTAAAATTTTTGAAAAATTAAAAATTTTATAAAAAAATCGATTTCCTAAATTCAAAATTAAGGTGAAATATACAAAATTATATGAATTATAAAAACTGTGCTTAAATACACACATTAAGTTTTACCTATTACCTTAAATACAAACATACCTATTACCTATTTACCTATTACCTGAAATACAACATTAAATCTTACCTCCGACATTAAATTCTACCTATTACACACCCATCACTGACTTACCTATTACCTTAAATACTAACATTAAATTTTACTTCTTACATTAAATCTTACTTATTACACACTACAAACTGTGATCTAATTTAAAATTTAATAGAAAAAATCGATCCCATCCTTTTACTGTGAAACCGATAAAATGCAAGCGTAACTTCTACTCCAACAGTTTCTTTCCTCGCACTTCCCGACTGTGGAATTCCCTTCCACATGATTGCTTCCCAGATGGCTACAATCTCCAGGAGTTTAAATGTAAGGTCAATAGACACCTCCTAACACACTAACCTGCTCCCATTCTGTCAAACACTCTTCCCATCTCATCCTTGGTATGCTTACTCATCTGTCACCTTCCTCCTGACATTCCCTATGTCTAACCACTCCTTCTCTTTACCTTCCCCTATGTAGCCCCATGCGCAATAGTGGCGGTGGAATGCCTTGCTTGGGGTGAGATGATTAAAAAAAAAAAAGATTTCCTATATACAAAATTAGATTAATAATAAAAACTGTGCTTAAATACAAAAATATTCTATACATGCACAAATAAGCGGGAAGTCCAATCCCATCCCTCTCCACCCTTACACCTCCCTACTCTGCTCCTCTAAAAAATCCAAAGGATAAAGTCTAGTCGCAAGATCATAAAACTTACATGCTATCTGATAATGTTAAATCTGTCTACAAAATTCCAAGACACTCATTAATCAACTATATTCACTACCCACACCACTTTCCTCAAAATTCAAACAGACAATTCACAAGACTTATTCCCTTATCACTAACCCCCACCAACATCCCACACACAACTCACCAAATATAAGAGGCTTTCCCTTCCTGTCCACACCACCTGATGAGACATTGTAGTTTCAATGTCAAAACAAATGTACAATTTGTAAGGTACATTTAAAAAATTTATACATGTTCTAAAATATAATTTATAATAAATATTCACAGCTCTATATATTATATATATCAAGCACTGTTTTAAATTAATGTTTTGGACGTTGTAAAAAAATTTTTTCTTCATTCCTTATTCACTTGGATGGATGGATATGGATATATATATATATATATATATCTCCATCCGAGTGAATACAGAACAAAGAATTGTTACAATGTCCTAAACATTAATTTAAAACAGTGCTCGATATATAATATATAGAGCTGTGAATATTTATTATAAATTATATTTTATAACATGTACATAATTATTCTATATATAACCGCTACGAAGGTACGCTCATTTCGACATTGAAACTTCAATGCCTCAGGCATCAGTTCTAATATATATATATATATATATATATATATATATATATATACACACACACACATTGGTTTGTTTTCTTCTCTTTCTCTAAAAATAGCCTGTCTTGACAGTATGTGAGAAGTTCAGTACAACTGAGCATACCTGATCTATAACATCGAATAGCCCAAGTCTTGATTGTTTGCCGTTTTCTAGAGTAACTTATATCATGCACGTCCTAAAGCTAGTAACAAATTTTTAGTCTGGGTACAGGCTGAATACTGATCATATTCGGTCGGATTGCCTATCGATGAAGTTCGTTGTTTATTTAGACCCAAAACTTCTAGTGACATAGGAGCAACAACAGCACTTAAGGGTGTATTCTTAATAATAAGTGTTTTCTTTTCTGGACATAAAATGTGTAAAGATTGTCAAAATGTTCTGAATATCTGAGCAATTTTGACTGTTCTTTTAGCCATTATCAAGGCCAACTTTTATTTCTATTTATTTTAAACTGAATATAAGGATTTTCGTGAGTTAAAGGAATGCTTTATTTTTCAAACACAGTCAATATATTGTGGCCGTGTTCAAAGCTGATGCTATTGTATGGGTATTTTCTTTTTTATTATTAGTGTTTCCATTATTTTTAGTCTTTTTTTACAAGTGGATAAGGCTATTATTTTTGTTTTTTTTATCATTTTACCCCAAGCAAGGTGTTAACATCACTGATGTGCAGGGGGTTACATAAGAGAGTTGAAGTATTAGGCAGGAGGAGAGTGAAGACAAAAACAAACCAGCTACAGTGGGTGAAAGAGAAAGGGCAAGAGAAGGATGTGAACACAGGAGTGAAGACAGTTGTGAAGGTAGAAATAAAAAAAAAGAACAAGACACACTGGGCGATGTAGAAAGAGCTGGAGTTAAGTGGATAAGAGATAAGAATTGATGTTGCATTTAAATTCCTGGAGGTTATAGCCATCAGGAACGCAAGTATGCAGAAGGGAGTTCCACAGGTGGGAAGCACAAGAAAAGAAACTGTTGGAATAGAATTATCGCCTGCATTTGGTTGATCTAACTGTAAAAGGGTGAGACCTTATTGCCAGGCTGGTTGCCCAAGTAAATTCTTGTGGAGAGGGTACCAGTGACACAAGTTCGTCAGAGCAGAAGCCATGAAAATATTTATAGAAGAGACAGAGGGAAGCTACATTCTGACAATGAGAGTGGCTGGAGTTGAGCTGCCAGGTTGGGAGACACATTACAGATTCTCCTTTGGAGCCTGTCGAGAACACTGAGATGAACAGCAGGAGCGCCTGACCAGATATGATAACAGTATTCCATGCACAGTCGGATGGTTGATTTATCTATGTGCAAAATGGATTCAGATGAGAAAAACTTCCTCACAGTCCGACACAGTGACTCAACCTTCCTCATAGTGTATTTAGCTATTCACACTCCACCCACGTCTATTGAACAGGTAAAGAGGCTCATCCCTTGTTTCCTGTTTAGGATGCAGTTTCTGGTTTTCTCTTTTCCAATCTCTTCAATCTTATGTAGCCCCGTGCACATCAGTGGCGTTACAGCCTTGCTTGGGGTGATATGATTAAAAAAAAGATTCAATGTAATTATTCCAGTTGAGATCAGAAGATAGGATAAGGCTGAGGAGGCGCAGTGTATTGCTTTCAGGGAGACTTGCTTGGTCCATGCTTAAGGGTGGCAGGATTGATTGCCCGTGATGATTGACAGATAGGAGTTTTGTTTTAGAAGTGTTGAAATTTATGAGCCACTTCTTACTCCAATTCACCACTGAGTGGAGGTCCTTCTCAAGATCATCAGCGAGGTTATGTTTGTCTGCCTTGTCAAATTTCTTACTGAGGTGGAAGTAAATGGTGGTGTCATCTACATAGATGTCTACTTGGGATTTTATCATGTCAGTGAGATCATTTATGAAGATTAGAAAGAGCGTCGGGCTTAGGATAGAGCCCTGAGGGACACCAGTGTTCATGCAGTAGGATGTGGAGGCATGCCCATTCAAGACAACATTCATGATGTGGTTAGATAAAAAAGATTGGATCAGATCAAGCAAGCGTCCAGCGATACCATAGCCCTGAAGCTTACGTGGAATCCATACTGTCTGTCTGAGAACAGTTTATGGGCAGTAAGATGTTGAACTATCTCAGCATTGATAATAGCCTCAAACACTTTTCTGAAAATTGTATTATGTTTGTATTTTCTATAAGTGTGTTGTAGACAGAGTTTGGTAGGTTTATCCATGTGTTTAAATGTCCTAACTAAGCTATAGTCAGATAAGTATGTAATAAAATGTGTATAAAAGAGGAATTGCAGCCCAAAAACACAATATATTTCTGTGTCTATGTAAAAACTATTATATACTTTGCTAATCTGAAGATACATGAGATCCAAAATCAAAGCAATTAAGAAAGAGTACTGAATTGTTATGTAATATCAGTCCTGCTACATAACAGTGAATGCTGAACAATCTTCTTGCAGCTAAAGAAAAAAACTGAAGGAACAGAAATGCAGTTCTACAGAAGAATGCTAAGAATACCATCAATAATTCAATCAAGAGCAATGGCGATCAAAATCATACAGTAATTATAAACTCCATGATATTTTCATTAGCTGCATAGTATGTACTTTGATAGAGCTCCATACAGTTTTGAATTCAGAGTTGTCTTTCTTATAGATTGTGTTGTAGAGTGGCTGACACCCCTGCAGCACTCTCAATGATAAAATGGTCTATTTAAGTAAAAAATAGTAACATTCAAGATGTAATACTTGAGTGTCATTTGAGTAATATTTAGACAGATTCCTTTGGCGACTGTTGTGATCTAGACCCTTCCTCTCTGTGTTGTAAGTTCTGTGTATATCTGTTTAATACCAGATATTGTGCTGAATAATACTGCAACACACTTTCTCAATGTATTGTATCCACCTCAGCGATACAACAGGTTGCCAGCTAAGGCTGAAGAGACCAGTCTACTCTACTATTTATTTATAATCGGAGGTCTTGAATAAAGGCACAATAGAGTAATGAATAGTCGCTTCGATTAAAGAATCTGATTTGAGTTCAAATTTCAGCTGAGCTTATAACATTTACTTATGTACCAAAAAATTTAGAATGGTATAAACCCATCTTCTTCCTCTCTTCAAGCATATGGATAATGCAGTATGGTCACTGAAAATGTTTCCTAGTCAGAAAACAGGTAATTGCACCAGTCTTTAGATATGTACATGAAATAAGCTTTGAAGTAAAAGTACCTTTTGTTGAACCCTATTAATTTCTTTTTTTCTTTTTTAATTTTTACTTCTTTTTGTACTAATTATTCTTTAACGCCCTTGTCATCAATATTCTTTGTCATAGAAATATGATTCTAACATATAAGCAAATATGACCTCCACAAAAAATCATGATATATATTTGCAGGTGATCATGTCTCTCCACAAGTTCTCTTGCTTTATTATCTGTGATTTGTGATAACTGAGCAGATTTCTGTTTCTTTTTCCACAGTTTAAATTTAAATTTAATTTGTTTAAAAAATAGTGTCTAAAAATGTTTGTTGGGAAACTTTTTTAATGCTTCTGTTATATACATACCAATTGACATTAATGGGTATGTCTCAATCCTCATAAAAATGTTGAACACTATTATGAGGGGGGTTATATTGCTGTCTAGCAGTTCAATACTAGCAGTGGTTATCTACTTCCCATAGTTGGCAAGTGTAGTATTTTGTTGATGTTATAAAGATTACTGTTGCATTTTGCAACCTCCATTTTGGTTATTTCTCTTTCAGTAACCTTTTTAGGTTACAACAGTCTCTTATCTTTATTTTCTTGCTTCAATATTTTATGCCATTTTATTGTTTTTAAACGTTTGTTGTCTCTTGACCGTTTTTTTTCTTTTCTTGATCTAATTCCCAACACATTTTCCCATCTTTATTTCACATCTTCATTCAATTCTTTCTCTTTCACTCTCCTCCTTCCCCAGTGTTCTTCACTGTCTTTCTCACTCCCTATCCCCTTACATTTGATATCATTCTCTTCACTTCCCTTCAATTTGCTTTTATTTTCCTCCTCACTGCCACTTAGCAATCAACTGTCTGAAGTAAATGATAAATCGTTAATTTCTAGGATAATCCAGCCTGACTATTCTTGTTAGTATTCTGCTTTTCAATTTGATTTCCTTGTTAGATTTCTGCTTCCAAAGATGTTCATTGACAGCCACTATTTGGTAAATTACTGGTGATCAGTGAACAAGCACACAGGATTACCCCTGGGGATAAAACTCCCAGATGGCTCTCAGCAGAGTCGACAGATACAGCACTTAGTATACTGTCTGTCTGAATCTTTGGGATGAGGAACTATCATTATTTACATGCAGACTATTGTCCTCATCTTTGTTGTTATTATAATAACATTACCCTTTGTCCATCATCATATGTTTGTCCATCCAATAAACTTCAGGGAATTTTAAATTGACAGAAGTAGATTGTTCTCAGTGACAATGCCCAACTGACCCTAATATATTGTGTATTTGACAAAAACAAACACTGCAACATACATGAAATTAAAAATATAAAATGGCAACAATTTATCAATAGCATCTATTATATAGAAATTGTCTGGAGGCCATGGTTGAAGCCAATAGTGATTTTATTGAATAAATTTATGCTTTATTACGTCATGATAGTGTAATTTAGATATATATAAATAAAATGAAATGTGTTGTTTTCATTTTTGCAAAATTTAAATGACAATCTATCAATCTCACTCTGTTTACATTTATATGTGTGTGTGTGTGTATATATATATATATATATATATATATATATATATTATTTGTATGGTCATACCATATCTACATGCACACACACAGTAAGAGAGAGAGAGAGAGCACATAAATTTTACAATTTTTGGAAGCTAATTAAAAATGTACCAAGTATGCCCTAGAATAAAAGTTTAATGCTAATAAAATTGGTCAGTCCCATTATTCATAATTTTCTTATATATATATATATACACACACATATATATATATATATATATATATATATACACACACATATATCTATACACACACACACATATATATATATACACACACTCACATACACACAAACAGGCAGTTGGCTATGACCCTTTGCAAAGTAACCCACATAAAAGATGTACATTGACTAAAACAGAATGATATGAAATAAAACACCCACATACATTATTATTTTCTCAGTGTCTAATTGGTTTGAAAAGAATTTTTCAAATGCTTATATTTGCTAACAAGCTCTGATTGATCTTATCAGATTAATCTATTATTTTGCCAGCAATGGATCTTCAGATTCTAAGTGCAGTTATTCCCATTATGGAAAAAGATAGAAAACTGAACAAACATTTTCCCATTACAAAAGATATATTCTAAATGGAATTTTATATTTAAGCCCTGATAGTAAAAATGGCAAACATTTCAATGTTCTCATATTCCTTTTATCACTCATATCAAAAAACAAAAGAGTGGGACAGAATGATGATACTATGCTCATATACTCCAAGAATCAAAAGCACTTACAATTATTTTTTTCCACCTTAAAACCTCTTTCTCCATAGACAAAACATTGCAAACCTAGCACTATTCCTTTGTTCTGACAAGCTACATGCCTTGATCCAAATAGTCCAGACCTTTGCAACTGATACACACCATGCAACATACACAAAAATGAATCATCCCCAGTCTCTTCATATTCCATTAGTAAGAATTTCCACCCAGACAGTTTCCTCCAAAGATCTGCTACTTTCTAGAACAGGTTCCTGGCAAAACAGTCTTGACTGCTTCAGGTCTAGGTTTAACTGTTATCTTTCCTGCATATATTTTTTTTAATCATATCACCCGGAGCAAGGCGGTAACGCCACTGATGTGCAGGGGGCTACGTAAGAGTGAAAAGATTGGAAAAGAGAAAACCGGAAACCACATCCTAAACAGCGAACAAGGGATGAGCCTCTTCACCTGTTCAATAGACGTGGGTGGAGTGTGAACCAGGCGATTGTTTAGTGTATCTACTCCAATTAAAAAAAAAAAAAAAAAAAAAGAAAAAAAAAAGAAGAAAAATGAGTAAAAAGATTGGAAAAGAGAAGAGAAAACCGGAAACCACATCCTAAATAGGGAACAAGGGATGAGCCTCTTCACCTGTTCAATAGAAGAGGCTCATTCCTTGTTCCCTGGCATTCCCATAAGCTTCACTTTTTGCCTTTTTTTACATTCATACAACATCATACACTAACTGCCTTGAGTAACTCTTGGGGCTTGTATTAGGTAAAAATTGATAAATAAAAAAAAAGCAAGGGTGTTCAAATTTCCTGAAATACTAGCTATACCTACATGCATTTATAAGTGGACACCAAGCAGTGACAGTCTGTTTCATGATTCAGACATTCAAGCATCAAACAAACCATCAGGACTTAGTGTTGACCTCAGTGTCAACATTTATATTTACATATGCTCTATGTATTGACACCTTTTACCCATAAATATAGTATATCTTAAAACCATATATTATTGTTATTGTAATATTTTTATTATAAGAAGTTATAATAAAATTATTTTATATAACAACACAACAGCTATCATGTGTCAGTACTATTGATTGTACATTGCCAGGCGACAGTTGGTCATTTGTGATGGGAATGATTTTTACAGAAATGTAAAGACTATTTGTTATCCTTTTTCAGATAGTTAAGGGGTGCATAAAGACATTATTAAGAATGTTCTTGTGGATGATATTGCTCTACATTGTATTGAACACTTAAAAAGTAAATGCAGCAAACTTTGGATCTTCTTTTATTCTTACACTCACTACACACACACACATATATATATATATATATATATATATATATATATTTGTCTGTTTGTTTTTTGGCGTATCAACCCATCTTGGGTCATTTACGCCGAATCGAATTATTAAAAATCAAACAAAAAAGTTAAGAACAATTTCAAGAAGTTTGTATATTTAACAAACTAACATATATAATAGACTTATATATTTAGACAAATTCATACATTTAACAAATGTATATATTTAACACATTTTAAATTAATAAAATAATTTTATAAAAATGTATATATTTAATTTGGCTGTTTAAATTTTATGGCATACCAACCACCACGGGTTATCTGAATCCAAATCCAGCCAACATACATTATATGTATTACATATACAAGATTTGCAAATGCACATTCCGTAGAACCAGGTTTTGGAATATATAGCAAGTTGGTAGAAATACATATATCTATGTGTGTGAGATAGTATTCAACCAGTCATATTTTTGAGTACATTCCAATTTCTTTTAAGAATTTGAGTATCCTGCTTGGTCTTGTTTCCATAAATAGATTTTTCAAACTACTTGTTTGGTAATACTTTTTTCGCACTCTATTTAAGTTTGTACACTAAAAGTAAATGCTTGACGCTTGATCTTTTTTGACAGCTGGTACATATTGGGGATTCTGTACCCTCCAGTAAATGATGGTGTGTGATATAAGTATGGCCTATGTGAGGGTGGGTCAGCAATCCCGCCCAGAAGCAAGTGGATGTGTCTAGCCACACTGATGAGCTGTGATACAGCAAAACAGGCTTGTATGTGGATGACTAATACATTATGCTCTCATTATGATTGAGCTCTCTAGAAAAGAAAATTTTAAAAACAGTTTCCACTTCTGTGATATAAGCATTACTCTTCAGAAATTAATGGAATTCTTTCAGTGACTGGCGTGTGTATACACTGCTTATATACAACATGTTAAAATTTCCCTTCTCTGATTCCATGCGTCTATGGCTTAGGAGGTAGCGACTTCGACTGACACAAAATCGGTTGAGTTTCGATCCCAGCCTTGAAGCAAGTGGATGTGTCTAGCCACACTGATGATGAGCTGTGATACAGCAAAACAGGCTTGTATGTGGACAACTTATAAAATATATATATATATATATATATATATATTTATAAAGGAAAACTCAACACATCATTTAAATTGGTTATAAATTATAATTCATTTCAATGAGCTTAATTAGCTCATTTCATCAGGCCACACAATATTCCTTCCATTTGGTACAAAATTTTACCAGAATAAGCATTTTCTTTAACTGAAGAGAAAGATAAAAAATAAAAAAAGGAATAAGAAAAAAGAAAAGGAAAAGAGTCACGACAGAGCCATTGGCGTCATATCAGTTGGGGGTAATTCAGACCAGTCGTGAAGATGTTGACCACTAAATCATTAACCGTCTACTTCTAATTCCATGGATACGTATGTATGTGTAACCCCACAAATTAACCCACCCATGTACACTAACTTATATCCACATACACATATGCGCACACATCTCCACATATACATACAAATGTGACTATGTGTATGCTGATACATACCTATCAACATACACTTATTCATGTCCACGTAAAAATCTTGCATTCGTATACTCACATATATATTTTATAAAGACGGGATTTCTGCGCGCATAAATATGGTTATAAATATGCAAGTATGCAAACAATTCTCACACATACTCCCAAATTGCACATATGTTTTCATACTTACATACATCCTCACCTCCATATATATATATATACTCACAGATGCACTTGCACTCTGACATGCATGCGTGCACACATATAAATGTATTCTTCATATCTACATTTATTTATTTATATCCATATATAATTGTGTTCACACACTCGCAAATTTATGGGGAGCAGATCCATGCACACATGTATACTCATATATATATATATATATATATATATATATATATATATATATACATATATAAGTATACAAGCAACTTTTTATATACCCCTATCCATAAAGACAATGTACGCTTGTGTACATTTATCCATCTACTTTTAACTCCCAAAACTAGATGGTATATTTTTCTTTCATACATCTAAACAAACATTATATATATATATATATATATATATATATGCTGGCATCCATCATTCGGATCTTGATATTAACCTGTACACATATGGGTAGAATGATCAGTACATGGGGGTATAATCAGTTCAAGAATACACAATTGACTACATCTAAGATTAACACGACCTACATATAATCAGGTGTTCTCACATGATGGGAAAAAACATGTACATAATTAGGTCCACTCTTATACATGAAATACTTAGGTGCCCTCCTATACATACAATAATATATAAAGATGCACAAAATTATATATAAAAATATCTATAAAGATGCACAAAGTTAGGTGCATCCATATCCATGAAAAACATCTAACCCCACAGTTAGGTGCACCATTATACACGTGAAATATTTATATCAAATTCATTATAGTAAAATTATTTACAATTACATAGTTCATGACAGGATATTTTTAACTTTGTACACCAATAATATAAAGTCGTTGCATACTTAAACTGGCATGTCAACCCATTGCATGGTAGATCTTTATCCTCATTCCTTTGGTCTGTAAAATCCTCCAACGAATGATCCACACAAAATATGAAAGACCCGGTAAGTGTGTCGGAACAGGTTAATTCTAAGATTTTATGTGTTAGTTTAAATTTATTTTTATGGCAGCACTTGAAAATTGTTTCATTTCTCTGATTTAATAATTGGCTAGATTCTCTGAATTTGATAATTTTAATCTTTTCGTCTAAGCATAAATTGCATCTGCTTCTAAAGCTTTTGGGGGTCTGAGATTTCCCTATAATCTTCCATTCAATCTGAGGTGAAAGATTTCTATCTTTGAATTTCCAGAAATGTTTAGAGAGAGCAGTTTGATATTTTAGGTGGGGTTTAGAAAATGATTGATTGTGATTTTTGATATATCATAAAATAAAAACAATCTACCAAGTTATATAATGAATAGAAGAATCACTCTTACTATAGATCATACTGACCTTATCATACAAATTTCTTTTTCTTATTAGATCAAGAACTTTGACCTTTGCACTTAAAGGAGCCACTTTATTACTTCTCTTTCGAATATTTGAATTACCAACATTGCTGATCCTGCACTTTGATATTAATATTATTAAGTAAAACTGTCTATTTCTGGGTTTGATTGAAGGTAACAAAAAAGAAAACTATAAATAAATGAGGAGAGGCACTATACTTTTATCTGAAAAACTCTTTCTCTTTAATGTATGATTAAAATCTGTTAAATAAAAAAAAAAAAAAACACAAGAAGCAGTAAACATAAAAATTTACTGTTAAGAAAAATTATATTCTCTCAGATTAATTTGTTTTTATATCTGATCAACTGTTCGCAGGTTATTTAAAGCCATAACATTTTTAGACTGTAAGAATTTGTATAATTGTAGTTCTTAGTCTCAGCCATGATACCATTTACTCAGAGGACTTATTTAGCTTTCAAAATTCAGTTTACGATGAAAAAAACATTTGATATCGATACCAGGAAATCAAAATTTGACTTACATCCATTCATTTTTCTTTCAGTCTACGGTATCACTTTAACTGGAAACAACTATTGCCATTTAGTCTTTCGTGCCAACATCCAAAGAGTCTGAGCTCCAGGACCATGGATTATTTTTAAAGCATTCATTACACCCGAACAATGCCAGGCTATACTGCTAGTATATATATATATATATGTTCCTTGTTGTCTGTCAAGATGAGTGTTGTTTTCCAGCAGCGGCAGTATATAACAAAAAGACTTAGCTCAAATTTTCCAAAAGGTTGCCTAGAACAACAGACAACTGAGGAGCATTACAGCCAAAATGTTATAAAAACAACAAAGATGAGGATATTAAACTGAATGTAAATAATTGTTGTAATGGAACATCCTATCACCCTGGACAGTTGATTCACTGAAGAGATTAAGAAGTATTGAAGTAAGGAAGTATGAGATGATTCAACTTCCTCTCTCATTCCGTCTTGACTTATCATTTTATTGAACTCTCTGTTACTTGTACTTTTCTGTACAATAAACTGTTATTTGTTTACCCCTTACGTGTTGTGTAAATCTTTCCATTCAGAATTTACCTTGTTGCTTATATCATTCCCCCAATATAACAATAGTATATACATTATATTAAGCTGATTTCAGAAACTAATTAATAAACATGAAATTTTGTGAACTGAAATGGAGAGATGAACACAACTTCAAATCATCTTGAAAGGCAGTAATATTTACTTTGACTTGACCTAATTTCTAGAGAGAGAAGCCCATCATGATTTGAATTGTAATGTTGAAACAATACTCATAACTGTGTCTATTTGAAACCACACAAAAAAAGTATAAACTTAAAGCAAAATGTCAAACCTAACAGCTAATATTTAAACGCAATAATGGTAGGTCTTATACATTTTTTGCAAGTATTATCCTTTCCTTAGCTAAAGCTTTCAAAGGTAACTCACTAAAGTATATTAAATAAAGACATATGGAGATGTTACTGTCTGCTGTGGACATTAATCCTAATAATCGTATAAATTTGGAGAGAAAGAAAGAAAATGGTAACTCATCCGAGACTGGATACAAAGAGTAAATAAAACCGAACCATTCAGTGTGAGTTACACAAAAAACAATTTATAACAAACAAATAATAAGAAATGTACTAGTGTGATTGGTGTATAAAATGTCCGTGCCTGAAATATACAAGTTTTTTTTTTTCAGGATTATAAAATATGTCTTGTTTGTGAATGCTGCATTTTGGGAATTTTTTTAAAATCAATTACCCGCAAGCAAGGTTATAGTGACAATAAGACAAAAATAGCTACTGGGTGTGAAAGAGAATGAAAAGACTTTGAAGAAACAGGAAACTGAATCATAAACAGGGACCAAGGGATAAACCTCTACCCCTGTTTAAAAGACTGGGGAGAAGTTTGAACAAGACAATAGGCAAACCTAATGAATCTTATGTCAACACGACATCTTTCTTCATTGATGAACCAATGCAAATTGACAAAGCCTCAAGACCAATGTCCAAAGAGAAAGAAAATACCTTATTTCGTTTTTATATTCTTCCATGTGCAATTCTCATTGGTTTCACGGTAGCCAAACATAATGTCTATTTTTCGCCACAAGAATAAGTGTGATTTCCAGATTTTAATTTCTGTTTGTCTCCATTTCAATTTGTTTTCAAATTATTATTATACTAGCAGTATAGCCCAGCATTGCTCGGGTGTAATGAATGCTTTAAAAATAATCCATGGTCCTGGAGCTCAGACTCTTTGGATGTTGGCACAAAAGACTAAAAAGTAATAGTTGTTTCCAGTTAAAGCGAAACCGTAGACTGAAAGAAAAATGAATGGATGTAAGTCAAATTTTTATTTCCTGGTATTGATATCGAATATGTTTTTTTCATTGTAAACTAAATTTTGAAGGCTAAATAAGTCCTCTGAGTAAATGGTATCATGGCTGAGACTAAGAACTACAATTATACCTACTTAGAGCCAAACCAGAAGCAAAAACTAAAATAAAAGGGCTGAAAAAAATACAGACATACAGGCAGATCAACAGACAAGCACACACAAACATCTTGCTATATATATATATATATATATATATATATATATATATATAATCGATTTTCTGCACTATTTTAAGAACTGCAAGCTTGAAACTTCTGAATATCGTTTCTTATGTCTTTGTCTATGAGTGTATCAAATTTGATTAAAATCGAACGACTCCTTCTATAATCCGGTTTTTTCGATTATCAATATTTATCGATGGTACCTTGACACAATACCTAGCTAAGAACACTCGCAGACGCTTATAGTACAGCTGTGTCAATTTTCAATAAAATTGGTTCAGCCGTTTCAGAGTCTATAGATAATGGACACACACAAATTTGATTTATAAATAAGTTTAGATAGATTTAGATACTGCTCAGACCATAGATTGAACTTACAATTACTATATTACTAAATTTATGAACCAATGTTTAATCCAGTACACTATTGTTCTGTGGAACTCTTCTGAGCAAACAACTTGGAGCCTTAAACCTAACCTGATGAATGTTGCTCTTATTACTGGGCATACTTGATTACTTACTGAGGCTTCACAATAGTCTACATGTATATAACAAAGAATAACTCCTCATCCTAGAAATTCCGATAGAAAGTAGATGACTGTTTGACAAATATCTGAACTTTCACTTCAGTATGCTCAAACATTCTGTAATAACTTTAACTTAAAGAGAGTTGATTCATTGTGCCATGGTAGACAACTTTTCTCTCCAGAATCCCTCTTGCACATTTATAAACCTATCATTCATCCATGCATGCATTGACTATTGCTGCTACATCTGGTCTGGTGAACTTCTTGTAATTTTTGAAATGCTTCATAAAATCCAAAGAAGAATGTGTAATGTAATGTAATAAGCACACTTTTATTCATCAAAATAAAGCAAAAGTGGTTTTAGCAATTTCTAATAGTAATGGATAGAAGTAAATGGTATTAGGCAAATGTTCAGATATTCAAGATAATGGTGAATGAGTCCAAGCAGACAATTGCACTTTGTCAACTTGTTGCTAATCAAGCAAAGACTGATATGTTAGTTATAAGTTGAGATGTATTGCTTAAAGCTGTCAAAAAAACCATGGTTACCCTAATTTGTTTATCTTTCTCCATGCTGTAATTAATATTTACAGAGCTACGTCTATAAATGGTTACGATAAGAAAAATGTAAGCTCTATGCATCACTCAAAAAAGAGTGGCTCAAGAGACAATATGATAGCTAATGACATTACGAGACCATCTTGTTTAGCAGTTCAGCAATTTTTGTTTATATAAAGAACTGTACCAAATAATTGAAACTATACTACTTGAGGACTTTCAACAGCAGCAACAATTTAAATGGATAGCACATGTAACTCAAAGAGAAAATAATGACATAATCAATACACTGATATTCCACATTACTTCAAACAAAAGGTTAGGAAAGACCCAACCCTGCCGACTCAGTACTGAAAAGAGCAATCACGGTTACTGAACTTGAGAAACCTATTTTCCTGAAAAATTGTTTTAATCAAAAGATTTTATGAATTTCAACCGAAAGTAGCCCTGACTGCTTGGTTAATAGATTCCAAATATTTCCCTATATCGCTGGTTGGTTGCTTTTATTTAGCGGCACATCAACACTTCTATGAGTTATTTAATACTGAAATCTCAATATTTTGCATGCAATTTTTTTTTTTTGGAGTGATATAAGTTTTACTAATTAGCCTATAGATGAGAGAGAAGAAGTGGATTCATGCCTGTTTCCTAGTTTCCATATAAGAAAACAGCTAATATTACCATTATTATAAATGAATCATTCATGCCTACTGATGGAAATCATATTAAAAAAAAAAGTCATGTAAAATATTTCCTTTACAATATTCTACTTTTATCTGTCGCATCTGTTCAGGATATAAGTGATTATGGCTCTCCACAACTTCCTATCATTTGAAGATCTAATCAATGTGTGACTTTTTACCATCACTCTTTATCACTGCCCTGCCATCTAATTAATCAAACATTTGGTACGTTAAAGTTTCCCATTGCTTTTTAATGTCTTCTGAGTGTTAAATTTTGCAAGCCCTCTTTAATCATAAAGTGTCCCAGAAATTGCAATTGTCTTGTTTTAATTTTAAGTACAAATGTCTTTCTAGTTCCCATCTTTAGAACTCCCTTCCAGCTCACATGTTCTGTATCCATTGATCTGTAGAACCGCATCTCTGTTGGTTTAAGTCTTTTCTTCATCTGTAAGGAAATTGTCCAGTGTTCACTGCCATACAGGAGGCCAGATATGACAGCAGTTCAGCACTCTTTTCTTTGTTTCTAACAAAATTTTCTGAGAGAGAAAATAAAACCTTTCTCTATTTTTTAAGCTTTACCTCATATTTTAAATATAATTATCGTTTAAACATTTAGTATACCTAACAACTTTATTTCCATAAGATCTTCAAAACGACCCACTTAAATGCTAGCTTTGGCAGCCTGTGTTTGTTGGCAAGTTAATTAGTATTTATAGAAATTATACTCTAATTATTTGCTAATGATAATTATCACTAAGCATAATTGTTGCTGTTATTATTAGTTCAGTACAATCTTTGACTAGGTCATTACGCAAGAACTAGGTGAAGGCAAGGTAGTAAATATAGAGGTGGAGAGGAAAAATCAGTAATCCTGTTAAGATTATTATCTGTCCCCACTTTTTATCATACTCATTGCTTCAATTATCGTGTATAGTAATAGTTTTAACTATTATTATTATTACTACTATTACAGGTAAACCACTTGAGCTGACAGGTTAAGGATTCTTCTCTGCTATTTCCTATTGAAAAAAAATGGCTCTAGAAACCAACACCTGGGGTTATTTTCTTTTATATATATATATATATATATATATATATATGTATATACACTATTTATGCTCTCACACCCTGATTGAGCACTCTGGAAGAATGGTAGACTTTGAAAAACAGTAGCTACTCTGGCATGTACACATCACTCATTCAGTAATGGATTAGACCACTCTGGCTATTGAGTGGGTATAATGACAATATACACGCTAAAAACTCTGCCTTCTTCTACCGAATGCCCATAGTCCAGAGGTAGAATTGCCGACTGACGCCAATTCGGTCGGGTTTCAATCCTGGGTTAAAAGCAATCGGAGTCTAACCGTACTGATGAGCTGCGATACAGCGAAACAGATGTCTGCGGATGACTATATATATATATATATATATATATATAGGCAAAACTACTAAAAAGTAGTGAGTTTAAAAATGTATTTTTCTGACAGTATTTATTTATTTCTATTATTATATTTGATATTTCAGACTGTCCTCGGCCCTTCATCAGAAACAAATGATTTTAAAATTTAAATTAGAAACGTATTTCGCGAGAGCATTCGTGGAGAGATTGTTGACATCACGTGACACAGAAAGTGATAGATTTTTAAAAATATTTGTAAACGTAAACCTATCTTTAATAATACTTATAAATTTTGTTTAATTGTATCTAAAAAATGTTTAACTATTGAAATATTTATAAAGATTCAAAACACCTAAGTCCCTATTTAACCCTAGCCTGTGTGTATTATATATATATATGGTTAAATAAACAAGACAAGAGGAAAACTATATTTTTCTCAGCTATGTTTTGTCCTGTGATGGACTTCATCCTCTCTTTGCGTTCATAATGATGAAATGCATAGGTGATAAAAACATGCTTTTCCGCTTGTTTGCTTTATTTAAATATACTGTTATTTTCCTTGGAATACAATCGAGTATACTTTTGCATGTATATATTTATATATGTAAATCATTTTCACAACCAACATCCAACATTGCCTGATGAAGAGAAAAAGACATTTCCATGTCACAATGTACAATTAATTCATAATTACATGATTATATTAAGCTCTATAATATTTATAATATTGAGCACTGTTTATAATAAAATAAATGCCAGGGTACTCAAAATAGTAAAACCTTGGTTCCTCTTCACCTGGAGATATATATATATATATATATATATATATATATATATATAAATAATACAAGTAAAAGTTTTGTTACTTAGCTGAGTGATGTTGCCTTCAGTATCACAACTCCAGAGTTTTATAGGGGTATCCTCTTGAAATCACTCCATCCATTCATCAGTGGGTATCAGTAATTCACTGTTTGTACTTCTTGATTTTTTTTTATATGCACTTTTTGTTGGTGTAAGTTTTTTTTGTTTTTTTTACATAGAGTGTGTGTGCATTCACCCATCTGTGCATGTGTAGAATGTGGTTATTTGCCCCTTTTTTTTTATTTCACACTCACTCCTTATTGTTTCTTTTTTTTTTTTTCTAAAGTTTCTTTTTATTTCCTCTTTTTTTTCAGTTATAGCCATTTTGACTTTCAGTTTTCCAGACATACACTGTCATGGTTAATTCTTGAATGTTCTAATGTTTTCTTGAGTTAAGAAAATTGTATTTAATTTTTTACATATACATATATACCTGTGCTGCTGGATACTGTTTATCACACACTGATCAATCTCTTATTCTGGTATTTTGGAGAGATTTTCTTTTTGTTTCCTCAAATAAATGTGATGTTTGGCAATTCCAAAATTAGCTATATGGGTATTTTTGCCTCTCTGTGATTTTAGTTGGTGAAGGCCTCATGTGTAACCACCAGATACACTTCTTATGTCATCTTGGGTCAGGTGAGGTGGTATAAATGCTAATATCATCAAAAGACTAATATTGGCTTCTAATGACTGCTCACATTCTATTTCTATATGCTGTATCCCTTCAGGACATAGGCGATCATGGCCTTCCACATCTCTTCTAGCTCTTAACACCTTTTCTCTTGTTACCCCTCCCAAACTCTGCCCTGCTATCCATTTGCTCAAGCCCATCATGTATGTCATGCATTGCTTTCCCCACGTCTCCCTTTTTTCTCTCTAACCACCAGGTGAAGTACGTACAAACTAGCTGTTATAACCAGTCGTATGAATGCCTGACTTTATAGTATAAAGTATAATGCTTTGCCAATTTGTATTAGTATGATATTTTAGCATATATTCCTTTAGAAATTGCTTTTTATTATTGTTGTGTGTGTGTGTGTGTGCGTTTGTGTTAAATTTTGATGATGCTTAGTGTTAAGAGTGCCATTTTTTCAGTGGTTTACTGATAGAAAGGTATTTTTAGTAAGCAGGTTTTTTGTCAAAGTGCTTGAAAGCATCAATAGAATTACTGTGGAAAAGTTTGTCACTTAACTGAGCAGAGTAATGTTGAATTTGAATTTTTGTGGAGGCATTATTCTGCTGCTGTTTTCCAGTTTTTCTTTTTCTTCAATGGAGCTTGGTGCAATTTAATTTCTTTGTATATGAGTGATTCTTTAGATGGTCATTTGCTTTTTATTATGTTGCCTTCCTTTTAGCAAGCTTAAGTGAATGTCTGCTTAATTACTTTATAGTGAGTTAACCTCTTTGGACATTTTTTTACCATGTTAGTATGTGGCCTGAAATTTTTTAGGCCATAATAAAGTGTTTGTGTTCCTGTGTGTATTTATGTTATTTTTTTTTTCCATTTGATAATTGTTAGATTTCTTTGTTTCCTGTTTTTTGTGTTGTGATTGAGTGTTTATATATTTATTTGTATTTATGTGATTGGTTTTGGTTTTGCATTGAATATCCACAAAACTTTGTTTTTTGTGCTATATACTAATGAAAACAAATAGACAACACAAAGTACAAACTCAAAACTATTGCATCAATACAAATGAATATATAAACACTCAATCACAGTAAAAAATGAAACAATCAGAAGACAAAGAAATATAGCAATCACTAAATGAAAAAAAAAATCACAAACATAAATACACATAGAAACACAAACACTTAAATATGGACTAAAAATTTTTTTAAGCAGTCACATATACAAACATGGTAAAAAAAAAGGCTAAAACAACACAGTAAAAAGAAGTCAACTCACTATAAAGCAATTAAGCAGATATTTACTTACACGTGCTAAAAATAAGTGAATACAATAAAATGCAAACACCCACAGATTCTAAAAAGAGGTCAATGCAATAAAAGACAATTATTCTCAATAATGTCAAAAACATTATTGAAACTTAAAAGACAGTATTCACCCCACAAATTAAATGGAGGATCATTGGACATGCAAAAACTCCCAACAACTACAGGGACAGATGCAATCTATGATTGGAGGAAAAAATTGCAATAATCAAATATAAAAATCCCAGTGAATTATTGAAGAAATGAACTTATCTTCAAGTGCAGACATAAAAAAAACATTCACAATTTCATAACAAAATAGAATTTACATTTATTTGGTCAAGAACTGACATGAATTTACTAATAATAATCGAGAATAATTATAATAATCATGAACTGACATATGAATTTACTATTACTGCTACTATTAATAATAATAATAGAAAATTTGAAATTTAAATAATAATATTAATAATACTATAAATTTAAAAAAAGCTTAGAATGTCTAGAGCCTTTAACGGGAAATTACTAACATTCACAGTTGCCTAAAACCCTACAATTGTTAATTTTAATTAGGATGTAGTTGTACTAACATTATGATTATTATATATTTTTAACCTTATCCAGGAAAGCATATATGGGTATGAAAGAGTATAGGTATGTAAGCGTGTGTGTGTGTGTGTGTGTGTGTGTGTGTGTGTGTGTGTATATATATATATATATATATATATACACACACACAAACAGACACACATTATGTAAATTGTATATGTAAAAAGTGTGTAAATATAAGTATGGGTAAGTGTATCATAATTCTTGTTTGTCTATGCAAGATGTGATGATATTTTCTCTCACCCAGTCACCCTTTGCATCTTACTGGCTTTATTGTAAAAAGAATTATAAAACAAAAAAATCACTAACAACTAAAATGGATAAAAGTTGCAGCTAAAAGAGCAAAATATTGGTACAAATCAAGCTGTTGGCTTTCCCCACGACCAAAAGCAAAATGCTCAGGAGGAAACTATCATTACTAGAAAGACTGACAACAGTGCACTCAGCAGTCTAATTTTCTGAAAAACTGTTTTAAGAAAAAGAATTGATAAATTTCAACTGACAGTAAGGCTAAGTGTTCAATCAATGAATGCTGAATGTTTCCTGGACAGAAACAACTAATTTTATCATTATCATTTTCAAGTCATGTGTAAATAGCTCACTTACAAAAGAATTAAGTATAATTTCATTGGACAAAAACTTAAAAAAAGAAAATCATTGTAGGCTCACACGTATTGTTAGCACTTGTCAATTTGACAAAATAATAGAATCCTAACAGACTGTTCAGTAATATGTATTGATTTCAGAGAAAGAACACTCATTTCAATCCTGGCTAAGAGATCTTTTCTGTAATCAACTTAAAAGTACACCAATTCTCTGATAATTGTACAGTATAATATGAAGTTATTTAGTGTACATTTACATTTTTGAACACACTGAATATTGGGATGCTGAAAAGTTCTCAGCCAAACCTGCTTTCTCAAATAACTTATTTTGGAATCTCTTCTTGGCTGTGCTGAGAACTTTTCAGCACCTCTTATACATAAAAGGAGATATACGTGTGGATGAGATTAAAGAGAATATGTCAAGGAAGCTAATGGTGATTTTGAAAGTTGAATGTTTTTGAAAAGAGATGCTCAGATAAATGTGTGATTTGCTTGTTTTTCATAGCTTAACAACCTTTTTGCAGGTTATTTAAAGCCAGAAAATATTTGAGGTTGTAAGATCATTTTTTGAGATAATGATCTACTGATACCAGTTTTACTAATTAACCTATAGATAAAGGGAGATGGGATGGATTCATACATTTCCTAAAGGTATTTGTGCATAAGTGAATATAATGAACACAACTAGAATTGAAACTTAGCTCTCTGATTTTCAGCTCTTATCCATTTTACCAACCACATACCCAAGCTTACAGCACCTGATATTTCCAAGTGATCACCCATCTTAGTACTAACCAGGTTTGACATTGCTTAACTTTGGTAATTGTAAAAGAACTGGCTCCACAACATGATTTGGCCATAAACCTAGATAAGTGAGTGAGGTCACAAAGAGGTACCATATTCAACAGTAATTTTTTTTCTTTTTTTTTTTTTGAGAGATAACGATTTACTGATACCAGTCGTACTAATTAACCAATAGATGGAGAGAGAAGAGGTGGATTCATGCCTTTCCCAAAGAAAGTATCATATTCAACAGGATGTAAGATGCAGCTGAATAGCTTAAAGATCAATTTTAAAAAAATGGAAAATAAAAAAAGGAAAAGAAAATTGCCCAATATTGTATTCATGAAGTTAAGGCATCCCTTAAGCTTTAATTTTATTTCAGACTAGCAGTATAGCCCAGCTGTAATGAAAGCTTTAAAACTAATCCATGGTTCTGGAGCTCAGACTCAGCCTAAAGAATATTTGTGTGAAGTTTGGTGAGAATCAGATAAAAATTGTGGATTTGTATAAAAGACATACAGACAGATTAACAGACACACACACAAAAACATCTTGCCTTTTATATATATATACATATATATAATCGATTTTCTGCACTCTTGTAAGAACTGCAACCTTGAAACTTCTGAATATTGTTTCTTATGTCTTTGTCTATGAGTATGAAATTTGATTAAAATCGGACCACTTCTTCCATAACCCGACTTTTTTGATTATAGATTTTCGATATTTATCGGGGGTACCTCGACACAAAACCTAGCTAATAACACTCGCAGACACTTATAGTACAACTGTGTAAATTTTCAAGAAAATCGGTTCAGCCATTTCGGAGTCTATAGGTAATGGATACAGACACACACACACACACACACACACACATGCAGACAAAGTTCCATAAATAAGTTTAGATGGATACTTCAGCCTAGCTTGATTCCATAATAATATATTAAAAAAAAAAAATCATAACTATTATAACTACAAATTAAATTTTTAATTACAGAAAACTAATATTTCTTCCCACTATTCTTTACTCTATTTTAGTTAATCTGTTATGATTGCTTACTTTTTATAAAGTGTTTCTGGTTTTGTTTTCTCTTGCAATATTTTATTACAGCAATCATGCAGGATATTTTCGCAACTGCTTGCTTTATATCTGTATTGCTTTTTATATACAGTAATGTTCTACATTAACATATTACAGTTCTAATAAAACCATTATAAGCTGGAATTAAAATGGTATATAAAAAGCTCAAAATGAAAGCTGTGAATTAGAGATGTCAAAAATCAAACAAGTACTGAAGTTCCAATATCTGGGAAGTGTTTTAACAGATGACAAACTGTGATAACAAAATCAGAAGTTTCATTGGCAAAGAAAAATATGCCTTCCAAAAAGTAAGCAAAAGAATGAGAAATAGGTAAATTTCATTGGGAACAAAGAAAAGAGTACTGAATTGTTATATAATATCGATACTCCTATATGGTAGTGAATGCTGAATTACCTCATCACAGACATAGAAGAGACTTGAGGCAACAGAGATGTGATCCTACAGAAGTATGCTGAGAATACAGTGGTTCTACAGAAAAATGTTGAGAATACTATATGGGTAGAGTTTTAGAAAAAATGGGAACAAAAAAGATATATTTAGAATCAGAAAGAGTAAAAATTTCAAAAGCACATCATGAGGAAAGAGAGCTTGGAAAATTTGATACTCAGAGGACATATTGAAGGAAAGAGGGACAGATGTAAGCAGTGCATAACATGCCTAATGAGCTTGTGTAAATGGCTGGCAGAACAGGTATGAGGAGAGATACATAAAAAACAAACTTCACTAAGGGCTACAAAGGATAAAAAGTTGTGGAAAGCCAGAAACAACCAGATCCTGAAGGGACTTGGCACACAGAAAAAGAAGAATGTTTGCTGCTATAGCTAAAAATTTTCTGTAATATTTTATAAGGTACCAGCACTTTGTTTTCAACATTGCATGCTCAAATACATTGATACATTCCAGAATATTTCTTGCTGAAATGTGGATGCCTCTAATATGCCAATGTCTTTTATGCTGTCAAATAGAGTATTTTGAAAACGACCATGATATGCTGACCTGAGTTAGGCTATTTTCCCATTCATATAAACATCTAAATATTGTTAATAAAGACCTCTCTCCACTGTATAGCAGTAAGCATAAAGTGATGACTAGATGTTATAAAATAGTTGACTCATTACTAGAATAAGGGCGACTGGACAGCAGTAGAAATAAACATTTTTATACATATCAGAACCAATGTCACAAACATGGTAACGATAAAAGGAATTCGGATCTGTTTCTCTTTCTTTGCTTAAAATCATAAATTTATTTTAATATCAATTAGGCTTTTTCATAAATATGTCAGCATTCCTGGGACAGTTTGGTTGCAAAGTGTGATCAACAATCAGTACTGATCCAATTCATTACTGTTGCACATGTACACAAAGGCATTGTTGTTGCAGTAGTAGTACAAGAAGCTGTTGCAGTTGATAATTCAAAACAGTTTAGCCTAACAAAGTAATGCTGAAACATTTTATAAAAATTTCATATTATTTAGGATTTTTATGAAATTAATCTATTGCAGTTGAAAAATGTCAGTGAGTGAAAGTTAATCAGGAAAATTAATTGCCCAAGTAAAAGCGAGGTTATTTAACCCATTAATGTCTACTATCCCAAAAATGTGACGGTGAACTTTAGTTGTTAAATGGTAAAGAACTACAATTAGTATCATTTTTTCTTGCTTTATTTTTTTTGGGGGGGGGGCTGTCATACTAGATATTTATTTTAATCTTTATAGTTAAATTTATTTTTTATTTATAATTAAATGTTGGATTTTTATTCTTATCTTTATAATTAATGTCTGTTTATTTAAAAAAAATCATTCTAATTAATGTTGGATTTTAAAAAAATCCAACTAATTAATGTTGGATTTTTAAAAAATCCAACTAATTAATGTTGGATTTTAAAAAAAAAGCATTCTAATTAATGTTGGATTTTAAAAAAATCATTCTAATTCATGTTGGATGTTAAAAAAATCATTCTAATTCATGTTGGATGTTAAAAAAATCATTCTAATTCATGTTGGATTTTAAAAAAATCATTCTAATTAATGTTGGATTTTAAAAAAATCATTCTAATTAATGTTGACTTTTAAAAAAATCATTTTCTTGAAAATTTACACAGTTGTACTATAAGCATCTGCGAGTGTTCTAAGCTAGGTTTTGTGCCGAGGTACCCCCGATAAATACCGAAAATCGAGAATCGAAAAAATCGGGTTATAGAAGGAGTGGTCCGATTTTATTCGGATTTCATACACTCATAGACAAAGACCTAAGAAATGATATTCAGAAGTTTCAAGGTTGCAGTTCTTACAATAGTGCAGAAAATTGATAATATATATATATATATATATATATATATATATATATATATATACCATGTACCAACTCCTGCAGACATTCCCAATAGATGGTTCCTGTAATTTTCAGATGGGTCAGTATAATTTGGATGGATGTTGTGGTGCAGTGGATATTGACTCAGAATGACAAATCGGGGAGCCGAGTTCAAAATCTGGTTGAATTCCTTGCATTCACTTGCGCACAAACATGCTTGAGAAAGGTCATAATCGTCTCTTCCCTTCAGTTACGGGTTAAATAATGACAGATTGGGTTCTATAGCCTTGGTCGGCAGGCAATCTACCGCAGAAAGCAATGGGAACCTACTGTGGGAAAATCTTCTGCCCAGTCAGTCATGTCTCTTTCGAGACATCATCACCCAAAATATGTATCATGCATGGCAGTTAACTGACTGACTGACAATATAATACCAAATATAGTTTGAAGAAAACAACAAAGATCAATATTATGAATGTATTGTCTGTCGTCAGAAATTAACGTTTTACTTGAACTAGTCTCTGCATTTCCAATCTGAGATGACCAGGCTCTTTTTTCTTCCTGAGTAGAAGTAGATAGGCTCACCTATTGCCCAGTTCAACTACCCACCTTCTCTTGAACAGAAGGAGAGGTTCATCTCATGTTTACTGTTTAGAAAGCAGTTTCTGGTGCCTTTCCTAAGATCTTAATAGTGGTGCTTTCGCAAGTTTTTAGTTGTGTGTGTGTGGATGGTGGCAATGTCTTTTCATACTGGTTTGGCAGTTTTCTGAATGCTGCATCAGACTGGTAGCCTGAGCTCTTACGTAGCATCTAGAGTGGCTGCTCTGATCAACATTCACATAATATTGGGGTTCTTGCAGTGCCATGTTCCACATGGAGAGGTGCTCCTGCAAGCACCTCTAGTAGGCAACCCTGAGGTCACACTATGTTGCAGGCTGTGCCAGTTCCATTCCAACACATGTTTCTTGCACTTCTTGCTTTCATATACTTGCTTTCCTGGGAGCTAAAATCTCTAAAATTTTAAATGCAATATCAATTGACATCTTCTATCTCCTTGAATCCTATTCATTTGTTATCCTTTTTGGACACCCCTTGTACCTTGCTTTTTTTATCTCACAGAAACCCCCTGTGCCCCAGTAAAAAAAAAAAAAAAAAAAGAAGACACATGCATACTAATGTTTAAGGGACTGTGTGGTTGCTTTGCATGTCTACCAAGGTTTTCTGGCCTTATCTCTTCTAACATCATTCAACAATAGTCTAATAGCAATATCCTGCAAGTAAGTCAGTAATCATTCTCTGTATTTGTATGTCTAACATAATTGATCCCGATTTAGAAGTCTTGACTTCAGACACTTTCTCACTGACATGATGTAGCTTCCCTCTGTCTTTTCTACAAATACTTTCACAGATTTTGCTCTGACAAGGTTCTTTCCCTGTTGCTCCAACAACATGAATTTACTCATGCTACTAGATTGGTACCTTGGTCCCACTCTTTTACTGTCAAAACAGTCCAATGTAATGACAACTACTCTTTCAGCTTCTTTTCTTGCACTTCCTGCTTGCAAAACTTCCTTCCATATACTTGCTTCCCTGATAGCTACAATCTTCAAAAGTTTAAATGCAATTGATTCCTTTCTCTTATCCTTTCTTCAACATCCCCCGTACTGTGTTTTTTTCCCCCTTTTCTCTCATTGTAACCCCCTGTGCACCAGTGGCAGTCCTGCCTTGTTTGGGGTGAAACAATTATAATAAAAATGTCTGGCAGCTTTTAATGTATTAATACAATCAACCAGTGACTTCACGCACTCTTGACGCCAGGGCAATTTCATTGCAATAAACTTTGCACTTTTCATTTTAAGAATGATTGAAGAAAATTCTGAATATGAAATTTGTGTCCAAGGTATAAAAGTAGAGATTTTTGTCTTTGAAAATTCTTTTTTGTCATCGATGAGAATTTCTTTTTCTCTTTATTCAGTATAATATAAGTTTTTTTATATTATTTCTTTGTTACTCTGAAGCAATAGAGATAGGGTGTTACAGAAAAATGCATAAAATGACAACTTTTTCCTTCATCTTCACATTGAGATCCCCCTATTTGAGGCCAAAGAGCCACTTCAGATAGAGGTACAGTTTATGGAGATATGTGGGAAAGATAATCCTAGATTTGAATAGGTTAAGATTGTATTGATTGGGGAAGCATTCCTTTTGGAGTCAGTTCCAAAATCAGCAGTTTGTGGGAAGAATCTGCTTTAGTGGAACTGATATCTTGGCAATGAAATTTGCAGGGAATAGGGGTGGTTTATTACAAAGTATGTGATATGGTTAGTCTTAGCTGTGAAGGTTAGAACTGGTGGAACCAAGTAATGTAGTTTATCTAAATTTTCCATGGAAATACCAATTGTTCTACAGAAGAATAATGAAAATATGATAGAAGCATCATTCGAGTAATTAAACGTAAGATGCCATGATGACATCTACACAACCAATAAAAACAAACTATAGCACTTAAAGACAAAACAATATAGAATTTTAAAACTCAAAATTTAAACACTTCTAAAGTTTGAAGATAAAAGCAAAACATTAAATTTGTATTAAATTGTCTAATGTTGCTTATTTAAATATACAAAACTTGATAGCACTGTTGTTTTTACCTTGTATAAAAATCAACATAGACTTTTTTTAAGATGAAATCCCAGTATTGTTAAGAACAATTAAACTGAAAATTGTCAATATTTAAAAATTGATACATTGCAATACAAAATACAATAAACCTGAAATCAAATATAAAAAAGTAAACAAAAGAATGTAAATAGTAAATTACTTTTCGCTTTGTTTGGTTTCTTTGAAGTTGGCTGCCATCGAATTTCTGTCATGTCTTTACTGAGGGAATACATCCGAAAATATTGTCGGCTGTTGGAACGTACTTTAACCATTTCTGAGCCATCCTGCATACAGGCAAGGCAATCCTGAGCTGAAAGGAAAAGAAGGAAGAATATAGATATACATATACTAATATGGAAAATAATATAGGCACTGTATGCATTTATGTGTTTTATCATCATAGCATAAAATAGTTCAAGTAATCTAGCTAACCTGTTCTGTCAAAACAGGTCAATTTTATATACATACATATATAAGTGCGGAACTTAGGGAAAATAAATCTCTCATAATGTTTCTCTTTGTTGCAATATGCCATTAGGTAGATAGATATTGCTATGGTAAACAAATAAATTCATTTTGATGCAATTTTGTCCATTTTGAGTCCTGGAAAAATGGGATTGAGTCATAAGCTAATATAGAAGATACAGCAGACTTTTGCCCAAAGGATTACACTGTACATATTTTCCTGAGAAAAAAAAACCATTAGAGTAAAGAAGTTTTCACATGTCTTGCTTCTCATCTATATAAAAGTTTGAGTGAAGCAGGCTTGAACATCAGGGTCAACTGTGTGCAAATATTAAAAAAATTGGCAGCATACTGCTCCTCTCCATAATAGCCTTTTACCTGGCACTGTGGATTTGTTGAATACAGAAAAAGCAGAACTTGCTGCCTACTCACAGAAACATGTAGCAATTGATTCTCAACAACAAGTGCCATCTGTCTAAAAGTTTGCAAAACATCTGCAGGCCTTGGGAGACATGCTTGTGCATAAAATTTGAGCACCTCTTTATTCTAACAACACAACATATATCACCTGCAACAAGAGAGTTTATCATATATATAAATATATCCACTTTAGTAAAATAGTAGCTGGTTGAACCAGCAGATAGTAGATTGAAGAAAGTGCTCAATGCAATGCACAACAAATACAAATGAATTGAATATGCAGCGATAATAATATGTCAAAAAACAGAACACACACCACTTGCTACCTAGTTTTCAAAAACCAAGATAGCAAGTAAGTGGTGTGTGTTTTGTTATCAAGTAATGTTACATTTACGTGATTTATACTTATTTATGTCTATCTGATATTTAACAGAGTATTCTAAACTAGTGTTGAACTTACTTTTTTCTAAAACATCAATGTATTTAATTTTAGAGTTGTCAAAAACTAATGATAAAGTCGTAAATTTCTTAGAGGTTGCCTTCAACCTGAGAAATGATCTGTACAAACCGTACACTAAGGACTCACATAACCATACATACATCAACAGGGAATCATTTTCACACACATGACAGTCACCAACTATCTAATGATTTTACAAAAATGCATAAAGCTGGTTGTCATGGTTGGTTGTTGCACTTGAAATTTGATTGTGTGTGTGTGTGTGTGTGTGTGTCATAGGTTAAATACCAGAGAAAAGTGAACTCTCTTGCCTGAATGGCAACCAAGATAAAAGGTAAGTTAACTGAGCGGACAGCAGTAGGCGAAAGCTGTCCAAAGCGGACAAAGACACAAACTTCAGCTTGCAAGGTTTTGGCCTCCATATTTTTGGATGAGAAAGGAATTTTGTTCCTCAATTACCTTAAGAAAGGAAGAATTATCAAGAGTAAATATTATATAACATTATTGGTACATATGAAGAAAGAAATCACCCAAAAATGGCCACAAATGAAGAAGAAAAAGTGATCTTTCACCAAGACAATGTACCGTGTCATAAGTCAATGGCAAAACTATATGAATTGCATTTTGAATTGCTTCTGTATCCACCCTGTTCTCCAGATCTGGCCTCCAGCAACTAATGGCTGTTTGCAGGCCTCAAAAGAATGCTCCATGGAAAGAGATTTAGCTCTAATGAAGAAGTGATATTGATGAATAAGGCAAATTTTGAGGCCAAAGACAAATCGTTCTACAAAAAAAAAACATTGACTTGTTAGAGAAGCATTGGAATCCCTGTATCCCCTTAGAAGGAGATTATGTTGATGAATAGAGTTGAATTTTGCCTAAAAGTTGTTGTTTTATTAGTTTGGCCCAGGATTTACTGAGTGAAGTGTTAAACAACAAGCATGAAACAACCTGATAAAGAAAGATTAATTAATTTAAATCTCTTTTTCACCTACACGTTCTAAAAGTTTGGATTTGTCATAAAGACAGTTCTACATGCCTTTGGAAATGGACTAAGTTTGTATGTGGAGAAAGTGAGAGAAGGGAGACTGATTAGCACTGCCTAACACATCATTCAATAATAACATTTATCAAGCCATTGCTTTGTTTGAACAGTATTTTTTCTCATTAGAAAGCAATGCTTTATCAACACAGGAAATTCAAATTTTTCCATTGTTTTGAAAATTTGCAACAGTAGCTTCACTTAAATAACTGCAATTTGTAAACAAATAATTCGATTGGGTCCAAATTTTGTAAGTTTTTTTTTTTGTTCTAGTCCACAGGCATTCATTGTAAAATAAAATAGATTTCCAGGCCTGTTTGATGATGTTGATGTCTTGGTCACTGATGGGGCAGTAATTTCTCCTGGCATTTTACTACTTTTAATATATTTTATTTTAATTTAAAAATGCAACCTTAAAATATTTAAAATTTCAATCTTGTTATTAAAAATGCAGTAATTTAACTTTATAAGATTTAATTCCATGAATATCTTGTGAACTTTAATTCAAATCTATGAAACTGTCTGTTTAAAATAGACACCTGATGATTGCATAATGCATGAAACTTCAAGTTGTGCTATAGACGTAATTATATATATATATATATATATATATATAAAGTACATAAACACAAGATCTAACAAGCCCAAAAGTATCATCAAGCATATTCATAAAGGAATATAACACAGGCTATTAAAAAATTTGTCAAATAAAACAATATTTGATGAAAAGAAACTATGAAGATGCACTAAGAAAATCTGGCCATAAGAACATTTTAGAATACAATCCCCAGCCAAAATGACAAATAAAAAAGAATGATAGAAAATGAAACATTATCTGGTCCAATCCACCATTTAATCTCGAAGTAAAAACCAAAATAGGACAGATATTTTTTAAACTGATCGATAAACACTTTCCAAAAAGCTCAGAACTAAACAAAATTTTCAATAGGAATACAATCAAACTGAGTTATAGCTGTACTAGTAATTTAGAATATTTCATAAAGAAACAAAGCACTAGAAATTTAAATAGCATTGTACAAAACAAGAACATTAATAAAAAATGTAACTGCAGGGACAAAAATAAATGGCCAGTTCAAGGACTTTGCAATACAAAAGTCATTTACAAAGCAAAAGAACATGACAAATGGTCAAAACAAAATATGTTTTGGATCAACCAAAGATACTTTTAGATGGTTCACTCACAAGTCTACACTTAAAATAAAATTTTTTTAAAAAACTGTACAAAATTAGCTAGCCACAAGTGGAAGTTGAAATTAAAATATGGAAAAGACCCAGAGATAACGTGGAGTATAGTGAAAAAAGTTAAATGGTGGCAAAATATGTAGACCGTGCCAGAAAGAAAAGTTAGCTATAACGTTATTCCCAAACAAAAATGAATTACTAAATGAAAGAACAGAAATTATAACTAAATGCAACCATACAATAAAATACCTATTAGGATTATACAACCATGGATGAAAATGTTATCATTTCTTCTAATTTTAAACATTGCATGTTCAAAAAACTTCCTATTACGTGAGTGTTCTTAAAGAAATGGTAAAAAACATTTATTGCAACTCACTTGAAGACACCACATGGTAGAAACCTAGAAATATATATATATATATATATATATATATATATATATATCTCCCTTCTGACACAATCATGGAAAGAGAGACAATAGTGAGCCAGTGTTGGTTCAGTCTATTAGAGAGACAATAGCAAGGTAGCATATGTTCAGTTCATTCTCTTTACTATCAATTATAAAACCTCTTGCCATTTGTTCGCTCTTTAACAGTGTATTATTATTTTATTTTTTGCAATGATTATGTCATTGAGTAGTGAACTTATATATATATATATATCCTCTCTACTATAATAAAGACTTTTGTGTATTTATTTGTGTGTCGATATATATATATATATATATGAACACTTAGTGGTAAAATCTAATTTTTACAAGCTTATAAAATGTCAAATTAAAAGAACAGCAACTGTGTTACATGATTACTGCCCTTTTCAATGAAGGATTACCTGGTTGGGATATAACTTTATATATATATATATATATATATATATATATATATATATATTTCTTTTTTTTCATCTGTGAACTTTCATTATTTTGGCTTTATTTTATTTTAAACAAAGTTTTATTGTTGCTTGATTTTATTTATGATATTTATCATTATTATCATTTTATATTTTAATTTAGTAATCATAATGTCCCTGCAACTGCAACAGAGTTAATAAAGCAAGAAGTATAATTCTACTTTGGTGTTATCTTGAACCAAATAAACACAGTGAAGGTTTTTGTTTCTTTACTGCAAGAACAGAGCTAATAATGAAAATTAAAATAATTGAATAAGCTTACATTGCAGTTAATCATTAACAAATTGTTGAAGATGTTTCTCAAGAGAAATTTCTTTGGCCAAGACTGACAAGATATTCTACAGACGCTAAGTCACATACTGACAACTCTTGTAATTCGAAAATAGTAAAATTAATTTTCCCATCTTGGTAATGATGTTTTGTTCTGTTTGCACAAGGTGGAAATATTTATGCCTAACACTAGTAAATGAGATTTAGACAGTTATTTTGACATTCAGAAATTTATCACCAATAAAAATAATCTGCATATATTTCTGGGGAATTTTATCCTTGTTCCAAGTTTTTAGGTCTTTTTACTTTAGTATTGAATCATATTGGTGACATTTAAACCCATCTATAGACGATAATGAAGGCAATGAATGCAATGTTTGCTTAGATGTAACATTGATAGTAATAGTATATAGAGAATATTAGAAAAAAAAAAAAGAACATTTTTCATTAATATTGAAAACTGGTTAAACTTCCTTTTAACCAGCTGGTCATGTAACAAAGATGGAGGACTATTGTCTTCCAAAAGCAATTCTATTTGCGGGAAATAGCCTCAGGTTGACAGAGAACTGAAGAAATACAATGACACTTAAAAAAAAAAAAGTTCCTAAAAGCCAAGCTATTATCTCCTGTGGGTTTAATCACCATGAGCTGAATCAAGCTGAAAAATCAGGAGCTTAAAAAGAGAGGCAGTGCTGTAAGGCTGGAACTGCTAATCTCAAATAGCCAATGCGAAAAAAGTATTGAATGCCTGAGAACCTGTAACATTCAAGAAGACACAAAAAAAATCATATTTTTGCAGCTATACTTGAATTTAATTTACCAAAACTTTAAATCATGAATATCAATCATCAGCTGAACATTTTCTTTTCACTTAATCATAAAAATAAATTCGCAATCTATTAACTTTGAAAAACAAATCTGAACAGTTTTTATCATAATCTTCATGCCTTCTAAAACATAGGGCCTTTTACTATGATATATTTTCATTCTTTGCTTCTATTTCTACGTTCACCTGATTTTTTGGGACCCTCAAATACTGCCATTCTTCTATCAACTTAAAATCACATCAATTTCCATAGATGATCCATTAAGCTCCAATTTTTCATATCAATACACAAAATCATATTTATATATATATATATATATATATTTATATATATATATATATATATTTATATAAATAAAAATGAAAACCCAACACATTATTTAAAGCATTTCTAAACTATAATTTATTTTGATTGTTAAGCTTTGTTTTACCTATCTCTTCAGATAAAAAAAAAACAAAAATTCAAATGGTTTTATTCTATCAGAACATTTAAAAACAAAAAGACAAGTGGTATGACCCAGAAATTAATTTTTCTGGGTGTTATAAGATTACAGTCTTAAAAAGGTAGAGAAGTAAGAGGTAAACTATACTTTGATACAGTGTAAAGATGGACAAAACAATCATTACAAAGTCAAGAAATATAACCTGCACACACAGTGGCTTGCAAAAATCTACAGTGCTTTGAAAATTCATATACAGAGTGTCCATAAAGCCCATGTGCACTTTAAAAATTTATAACTTTATTTGTATTTGTGATAGAAAAAAAACTGTAAAAAAAAGTTATAAATTTTAATGTACCTAGTTTTAAGTATAGTTATTGAATAATTCTTTGCCACAATTTTTAGATAAGTAAAAAAAATATGAACTGCAAAATCGTATTACCCTTTGTATTGCTAATGATGGAGGACATGTGGAAACTTAAATAAAATTTCAATAAAACCTTAAAAAATATAGATTTTCTTCTTCCTGATCTTTTTTACAAATTATTTCTATCACAAATAAAGTTCTAAATTTTTTAAAGTGCACAGGAACTTTATGGACACCCTGTATTTTGTATAATTTAATAGTGAACAACACATTTTTTCAATTCCAGTGATTGTTAAATAATAAGCATATTCATCACACTTTCCTTTGATATAAAAATTACATTTAAAAAATTTCACACAGATTCTTAAAATTATATAACTTGAAAAATATGTCTTTACAAAAATCTACACTCTCCAGATATTATGCTGTGTTATCATGTAGTCTATCATTGATGTATACAACCCAGAACAATCAAAAGTGATATGTGTGCTCTACCATAATAAACAAACTTGCCCAGTCTATTATATTGCTGTATAAGGGGATTTAACTGCCTACAAAATCATCCTATAAAAAGATTGCAAAAACTTTAGAATTGCCCCTATGCATTGTTAAAACTGTAGTTAAGAAGTGGTTAGTGCACAAAACCACTGCTACCCTACCAAGATCTGGGAAACTGAGCAAATTTACCAGAAAAGCAAAATCAAAACTTGTCTGAGAAGCAACCTCCAACCCTAGCGCAACACTAGAAGACTTGAAAGGTTCAGTTTCCAGTAACGGGACAGATGTCCATGCATCTATGATTTCCAGACTATTGCACCGGCCTGGCCTGCAAAGGAGGATAGCTAGAAAAAAAAAAAAAAAAAAAACCCTTCTAAAGCCTATGCAAAAAAGTCACATCAATGATCCCATGACCATGTGGTGAAAGATTTTGTAGTCAGATGAGACCAAAGTTGAGTTATTTGGAAAAAATATGAAATGCTATGTTTGGCAGAAAAAAGTCACTTCTTACCAACCTCATTACACCGGCCCCACTGTAAAGCATGGTGGTGACTCAATCATGTTTTGGGGCTGTTTTTCAGTTGCAGGGCCTGGAGAGCTGGGAACCATTCAAGGTGTGATAACAAGAAATATTAGTGGCAAACCTGCTGAAATCTGCTAGAGCTCTGCATTTGGGTTGCAATTTCAAGTTCCAACAAGGTAATGACCCCAAGCATGCGTCAGAAAGCACAAAAGCATAGTTTGCTAGCAATAAAATCACAGTTTTGAGTGGTCCAGCCAATCTCCAGACCTCAATCCTAAAGAGAATTTATGGCGAGATCTAAAGCTGGCTGTGCACCAATGTCCCCCATCCAATCTGACACAGCTTGAGAAGTTCTGCCATGAAAAATGGCAAAAACTGTTGGCAGACCACTGCAGCAAGCTCGTGGAAGGCTACCCGAGGTGTCTGCAGGCTGTAATTGACACAGCAGGATCATCCACAAAGTATTAGCTGAAGACATCCCGAAGGAAGTGTAGACTTTTGCAAAGACATTTTTCAAAATTATGTTTAATAATCAATTTTAAATTTTTTTGTGTATTAAATAAAAGTATGATAGATCTGCTTATTAAAACAAATTATTGGAGTTTAAAATATTAATTTTTCTTATCAAAATAAACAAAATACATCCAGTTTTCAAGGTGGGTGTAAACTTTTGCAATGTACTGTATATATCCACATATATAAACAACATATTTATTTTTGAATATATCTATCCACACACATAAAAATAAAAACTATATACACACACAAACTCAAAGCTATATATACACATGTACACAAAATATACAAACAAACTATATACATACACTTAAAAACCCATTTACCCAGAAATAATAAAGTAAATACATAAATATAGGTATATAAATCAAACATATAGAATAAAGTCAACTCCAATTCCCTTAATAAGTAAACTTTTTCAATGAAGTCTGAAAGTAACCTAGACAGGGTAAACTAAAAATCATATTTTAATAGGTAATTTAAATTTATCTTTATGATGGCATTTAAAAATGATTTCATCTCTCTGGTTTAGTAGCTAGCTAGTTTTTCTAAATTTTATTCTAATTTTTTTAAAATTTTAGCATAAATTCCATCTATTTCTGAAAATATTGGCAGTTTGAGATTTACCTATAATTTCCATTCAAATTGATGTTCTGATAACAGTAAATCATTTGATTTTTTCTTTACGGTCTGAAGAGATAGGTACAAAAAACTTACCTGTCAAAATAAATTATAGTTTATAACCACTTTTGATGATGCATTGAGTTTTCCTTTATGTATATCACATTGCTCTAGTTAATATCTATTGAGCTCTCTATATAGATTTATTTCTTTAATATTAAATACTAAATAGATCTTTTTGGATTAACCCCTGTGTTTATGGATTTGACACCATTATATATATATATATATATATATATATATATATATATATATAGATGAGTTGAATATAAGGATTGAAATCTGACAAGAAAAAGAGATTATGTAAAGAACCTATTTCATTTTATACATATCCACTAAATACAACATATATATGTGTGTGTGTGTGTGTATATATATTTAAATTAGGAAGATCGGCTGATTACACGACCATGGTTTCAAGCTTTCAGTATTATCAAGCATTATAAACTAATTGATTCTCTAATGCTTCATTTTGAACACACAGCAGGAAGCAGAAAACAGGAAGAAGTGAGTCAAGACTACTGAAATACTAGTGTTTATAATTTTATCCGGGTTTGTACGAATACAAAATGTACTTACTAATGTGTATACAACCAGGCATTATTTCAGATCTTTCATTTAGTTAACTTTCTCGTTCGGGAAATGATGCTATAGCCAACTTTTCTTCTTAGCACAATCGGCAGATATTATTTTTGCTATAAGGCTTGACTTTTCTTAATATACTCAGGTTTACGTTAGAAATTATTTTATTTCTTTTTATCTCAGTTTCCAAACATGGTTGGCTAGATGGTACATGTATAGAAATTCAAAGAAAATAAATTCTAATGTAGACTAGAATATATTAAGAAAAGCCAATCCTTACAGCAAATGATGTTTGCTGATAGTAGCATAATCGGCTGATCTTCATAATTTTAATATTTAAAATATCTGAATGTAAAATTTTGATATTTATTTAAATGTGTATTGGATACTATTTAATACTACTATTTACTGGTCTAATTTGACTCTAACCAAAAACTGTTATATATATATATATATATATACACACACACACATTATTAAAACACTATTTACGATATGAATATTACTAAAACTTTGTTTTTTAACCCATAACTGGAGGGAAAGGATGGATTAATACCTTTCCCAAGTGTACCAGCACATAAGTGAATGCAGGGCATTCAACTGGAATTCGAAATCAGCTCACCGATTTCTCTTTCCAAGCCAACATCCACTGCACCACAACGCACTTTCATCAATAAATGCTTACAGCACCTGGTATTCCCAAGCGGTCACCCATCTAAGTACTGACCAGGCTCAACGTTGCTTAACTTTGGTGATCGAACGAGAACTGGTGTATTCAACGTGATATGACTGTAAAAAAGAGCCAGAAGGAATGTTGGACCTAGGATAGAGCCCTAGGGTCAGTCAGTCAGTTAAGTGCCATACGTGATACACACTTGGGCGATCATGTCTCAGAAGAGACATGACTGACTGGGCAGAAGATTATCCCACAGTAGGTTGCTTTCTGTGGTAGACTGGTTGCCAATCAAGGCTATAGAACCCAATCTGTCCTATTATTTAACCCATAACTGGAGGGAAGAGACGGATTAATACCTTTCCCAAGGGTATTTGCACGTAAGTGAATTTAAGGAATTCGACTGGAATTCAAACTCTGCTTCCCGATTTCTCGTTCCGAGCCGATATCCATTGCACCATGATGCACATCCACAGCCCTAGGATACACCTGCATTTAAGTGATAGAATCTGGAGATGTTCATTTAAAACAACCTTTGATAGGAATAATTAGATCAAATCAAACAAGTGTCCCTTTATATTATAGCTTTGTAGTCTCAAAAACACTTTGCCAAAAATTAGTAGGAGGCTGATAGGACAATAATTAGAAAGATCCAATAGTTCTCCAGAGTTCTTAAATGCAGATATCACAAAAGAGGACTTCCAGAAGGCAGGAAAACAGGAAGCAGAAAGGCAGTAATTATAGAGTTTGAAATTATGTTACAGACCAGAGAATGGGTTATGTAAATGCCCCTCAGTTGAGTATCAGTTCTTGGTAGAAAGTCAGGTGCAGATACTCCAGATGAGTCAAGTATGGAGTTGGAGGAGTTTGCATCAAAGCACTCACTCTTGTCCGCTGTGGCTGTAAGAACCTTAAATTTATTGATTAAAAGAGAGATAGAAGTTTTTGCTGTTGTTCAACACACTTTTGCAGAGTCGTTAGTAATTTTTTATGCCAATCTTGCGAGCTGCTAAAATGCTGCCTCATTCTTTCAGCAAACAGTTTAGCATCACTTAGGATCCTCTCATGCTTATTACAAGCGAAAGCAAAAAGGCGTTTATTATGATCTGATGCATGTCTTCGATATAGCCAGAAGAAGTGATTTCTGTGAACAATGGCGGCCAAACAGGCAGGAGAGAACCAGGGGTACGAAATGTAATTTAGGACGGAACTTCCTGGTCAGGATGAAAGCATCAATGCCAGCTTTCACCCAGGAGGAGACTTTAGAGGTGCAGTCCTCAATGTGGTGGCTAAACACTTTATCCCAAGGGACCTCACACAGAAAATTGCAGAACGAATCCCAGTTTGCTCTTTGGTAGCAAGAAGATATTCTGTTGGTAGGAGGTTCCTGGGGGAAGTGAGAGTAGAGAGAGAGATATTAATGGAAACCACAGCATGATCGAAGTTTCCAAGAGGGCAAAGATGCAGGGCTTAGAAGGAGTCAGGGACAGAGGTGAAGCAGAGATCGAGCAGAGAAGCATGTCTTGTAGGAATACTGGGGAAGTGCGTGAGACAATATACCACTTGCATGAGAGATTGAGTAATTGTAAAGATCATGCTAGGGATGACAGCAGGATCAGTAACAGTGTTTTCCAGCCACTTGACATGATGGCCATTAAAACATATATATATATATATATTAATGCAGGTTTCATTGAATAATATAGACAAGTTTTGTCTATTAATTTTGTGTAGGATCCGTTCATACCGTCTGATATACTTGATGGTGATGTCGTTAAAAGACAACAAAAAATCACAGTATTTGTTGAATTTTTTATCAGGTCTAAGCTTTCGGCTCACATAAGCCATTATCAAAGAGTAAATAATAACACACAGTAAACATAGAACATTTAAGCTATTAACAATAAAGATAATTGAATTGAAAATATAAGTCCATCCCTACCGTGGCGGATGGCCGAAGACAGTGACAAAGTATATATATATATATACACACACACACACACACACACACAAATACACTAGGCTTTATTAAAGGATATATCACTTTAAACATTATTTCTAGCATCTACTTCTATATAAGTAGATGCTTCATTGTTGTATGATATTCCTTGAAATCTGCTCAATTTCATATCCAAACTATATGAGAAAGATATCACTCAAAGTTACTTTTCAAATTTGATCAGTCAGGCTGCTCCATGGCCAAGTCAGTTAATGGCTTGTCAAACTAATGACAGCTTTTCTCTACTCAGAGGGATTCAGGTACAAATCCTGTCAGAGAGTGGATATTTTTCTTTAAAGAGATTTCTTGAATATTTATAGCCAGTAGACAAAATAAATATACTGTTTAATAAATAAATTGTCTACTCAAATATGAGTATTCACTAAAAATAACTTTTAAAGTGATAAAAATCTGTCAGATTGATAAATACAATCCATTACCTTAGAATAATGAATTGAGTTCTCCCCAGTGGCTGGTGTGTGTATACACCACATATAACATGCTAAAATTTCTCCTCTCATTCCATGCGCTGATAGCTTAGGGAGACTGACACCAGATCGGTCGAGTTTCAATCCTGGCTGGAAGCAAGTGGATGTCTAGCCACACTGATAAACTGTGATACAGTGAAACAGGCTTGTATTGTCATGACTATATATATATATATATATATATATATATATATAAAATTTGGCTGAGGACAAATGAAATGCCTTTGTTTAAAAATTGATTAAAATTTTCTTTGATTCTGTTACTGGAATCATACAAATTTAAATGAAAACAGTTTTAAAGAACTCTTATTGGTCCTTAGCCAAACTTGCATGAATTTGAAAAATTGCTGTGCAGAAAAAAAAAAAAAAAAAATCACTCTTTTCTTATTATTGCAGCTGTTATATTGGAATAATGTGTCATTGCCAACATGTGTGTTCAAACATGGACTGCCAGGAATAAATACAGCAGACCTGGTTTTCAAGTAATTGGTGGTACTTTGCTGCTGGTATCACTTGAGATGTAGAATAAATATATATACAAGTGATTAGAGTGTGTAGAGTCGGAGAAGAATAAGTGTCTGACAGCGTTGTTTGAAGGTGTTATTATTCTTGTATCTGAGATTTACAAAGTGACTTTAGTAAAGTAGAAGTTATACTCATCTAGTTTCCTAAAAAGGTTTCTAAGGGAACTGATGACATGATTTTGTTAATCCTAGCAAAGTTACAAAAGTAGCCTATCAGTGGAAAGATCATAGTTAAAATAGGAATAAAACAAAACTTTCTCAAGGGCATTAAACAGTTTCAAGCAGATTTAGGATGAACAATTCCATTTTCCAAGCTGAGAACCATTACAACCTATTGTGCTTATATATCTTACCAAGAAATAGCCACTTCACAGCTACACTGAAACAATGTCAGACCACTTGAGTACACACATGATCTGTCTAGAGAGTATTAAATATTTTATATTAATGAAAAAGTCAGTTGCCTAAAGCAATGGTGCCATATTCCTTTTAAGAACTTGCACACTTGTCTCAATATCTTCACTTTTCAAAAATCTGAGTAATTGTCTTCTTAATCTCACCTATAGTATAAAATGTTTTCCCTTTAAATGTCATTAACTTTGGAAAAAGCCACGAGTCACATGGTGAAAAAAAAAATCTGTAGAGAGCCTGACATATTTTAATGTATACATTGCCAAATAAACCCTGAGTGGGACAGCCAGGAAAAATCGGCAGTTTAGATATTTAGATATTCAAATATATATATATATATATATATATATATATATATATATTTTTTTTTTTTAACTGTGCAGTAATATAATAAGTATAAGAAAATCTTCTAAGCAATCTAATATTTTATTGAATTTGGGGTACTTTGACTTTATAGTCTAACTTAGAGAGATGACTTAAGAAAATCTTAGTAAATTACCAATAAATTTGAATTTTATTGTAGCTACCACTTTTATTTTCTGATAATGTTGAGTTTGAACATCCGTATTCACAAAAATTGACACGTTCATATACATAAAATAAGATCAAAATTTTAATTAAAATATTGTCGTCAATGAATTGTAGTCAGCTTTCCTATTTATCATTAGAAGTTATAGTGTTTACTTCATACCAGTACCAGCTAACTACTACAAACAAGTAGAGAATTTAAAATATTTAAAAGTTTATAAATTATTTTAATTAAATGTTAAAAAAAAAAAAAATGAAGCAATTCTTCTAAAAATTCCTTATTAATAGAAAAAGAAAATTTAAAAACCTTCCATAAAATAGTTGAAAAATAAAAGCAAATAAAAACCCTTTTTTATTAAATGATGTCTCAGTTTTATTGCATTTTTTATTTTAAAATTTGAAAAATTTCAATAAGTCGGGGGTTAAATTACACTCCTGATCAAAAATTCAAGACCACTTAAAATCTTTAAAAAGAATTATTTTTTTACAGATAGATTTTAAACTCCTCCCACTTAAGGTTACCAATACTACAATCTAAAAGGTTATGGAAACAAAAAGCTACATTCCAAACATTTTATTCAGAAATTTACATTTTTATAAAATGAGGCGATTTACACATGATCAAAATTATAAGACCAGAGACAAAAATTCTACGAAATTGTACAAAAAGTGTATGAAAATATTCAACAACCAAATTTAATAATGAAGTCTACCTCCACTGCTTTTGATGACTTCAAAAATTCTGTCGGGCATACTAGAAATAAGCGTTTCCATTAAGGTGCGGGGGATGTTGCTCCAGTTTCTGAACATGGCTTCACGAAGTTCATTTTTTGTTGAATATTGTTTGCCATTTCAATAAACATCTCTTGTCATTCATCCCCAAACATTTTCAATTGGGTTCAAGTCCGGTGAGCATGCAGGATATCCCAAGAGATGGACCCCATTTTCTTGTAGAATGGTCAAGGTCCATCTTGAAGTGTGGATTGCAGCATTATCCTGTTGGAATAACCATCCATCCCCACACAAACGATGGCCCTCCGTCATCAAAGATGCTTTTTGTAGCATGCTAACATAACCAGCTGCTGTCTGACGACTCCGCACCACCTGGAGCTCCATCATCCCTCTGTAAGAAAAGGTACCCCATACAATTAGGGTCCCTCCACCAATATGACGTGTGGAGAAAATTTCAGGAGGCATGTTTTTGTTATGCCAATATCGTTGGAAGCCATCAGGACCATCTAGATTTAATTTTTTTCTCATCAGAAAACAGGACATTCTTCCACTTCTCAACATCCCATGTTTGGTATTCACGACCAAACTTTAAGCGGTCCATCTTGTGATGTGGAAGCAACTGAAGAATTTGTTTACGCTTTTTATTTACCATGCCTTTTTGTTGTAAGTGTTGTCTGATGGTTAAGGGACTGCAATCAGCATCTGTGACTGTCTTAATTTGACTAGAAGAAAGTCCTCCGTCTTTCATAATAACCCGTCTTATTCTCCTACTCAATGCAGGAGAAATTTTTTTTGGGGGGGCCTACCAGAGGATTTTGCTTTTCCATAATTCTCACTGTTCTTTAGAAAGTTGCAAATCACAGTTTTACTGCGATTTACCTTAGTTGCGATCGCCCGTTGTGACAAACCTTGCTTTTGGAATTCTAGAATTCGAGAATGCTCAACTTTGGTAAGTTTGCTTGCTTTAGGCATGGTAACACCTTTACGCAGTGATTGTTAATCTCTAACTGAACTAAAAACATTGGAATTACCATAGATCTAACAATTTATACCTCTGGTCTTATAATTTTGATCATATGCAAAAAGCCTCATTTTATAAAAATGTAAATTTCTGAATAAAATGTTTGGAATGTAGCTTTTTGTTTCCATAACCTTTTAGATTGTAGTATTGGTAACCTTAAGTGGGAGGAGTTTAAAATCTATCTGTAAAAAAAAATTTCTTTTTAAAGATTTTTAAGTGGTCGTAAATTTTTGATCGGGGGTGTATTTATAAAGATTTTCTGAAAAAGAAACATTTTAAAATTAATTTCATTCATTTGTGAATAAGTTCTGAAAAATTTCAAAATCAATGTGCTTTGCACTGCAAAAAGATGCTACAATTTCCCCATACTAATTTATGATCATAAATATATATATATAAAATCGATTTTCTGCACTATTGTAAGAATTGCAAGCTTGAAACTTCTGAATATCGTTTTTTATGTCTTTGTCTATGAGTGTATCAAATTTGATTAAAATCAGACCACTCTTTCTATAACCTGATTTTTTTCGATTATCCATTTTTGAGATTTATCGGGGGTACCTCGACACAAAACCTAGCTAAGAACACTCGCAGATGCTTATAGTACAGCTGTGTAAATTTTCAAGAAAATCGGTTCAGCCGTTTCGGAGTCTATAGGTAACGGACACAGACACACACACACAGATACACACACACATTCAAAGTTCCATTTATAAATAAGTTTAGATAATGAAAACTGTTTTACATGCAAAAACAAAGTAATGATAATTCAGTAAAATTAATTCTGAAACATCATCAAAAGCTCAACTGACAAAATCAATAATGTAGAACAAAATTATTATGTTAATAAATTGATAAAATTTTCTTTTAACACAAAACCTGTCAGTAAATTGTAACACATAAGTAAAAGAAATAAGTGGTTGCTTGCAGATTAATTTTTAAGATTAAGAGTAGCAAATTGATTATGAAACGTTAGTGTAATTTTCATATTCCTCTAGTTTAGAATCTGGTATTTTGAGCAGAAATTTATGGATTTTTTTATAAAAACACATTTACTGATTTTCTGTCTGAATTCAAAGGATGAGGAAATATTTACGTTCAGACTATTATTCTAATTTTTATCATCATTACACTGTTTCAGCAGTTGTGGCCCCCACCTTCATTAGGCGATTGTTGATTTGGATAACTCTCAGGGGATTTTAACTTTAAGTACAAAGGTAGAATGGCTGAAACATTTTCATAACAACAAAGATGGAGATATATTATTGACATGCATCTATTTGCATGTTATGCTTGCCCCTGATGTGCATATTGGTCCGTTCTATAGTTTATTTATGGCAATAATAATACAAATCTTGTCAGTTTTTTTAATCACTTGTTAAGATGCTTATGCTTTGTTTTTTTCTTTTGTTAAAAGCATGAACCAAATGCATAAATGTGTTGTTATGGAGTGAAAAACAAAACAAAACCAATGCTGGGGGCACATTACAATAATTCTTGATAATGCAATTAATTCAATGTTATTTACTAAAATGATTTATTTTTTTACAGTTGATTTGGTGTTCTTTACTAAAGACATATCGTAACACATATTTTACCCAGAAATAAAAATCTTTGCTCCCAGTGGAACAATGAAATTTGAGATAGGACTCCAGTTTTATGCAGGAGATGCACGATGACATAGCCTTTAGCAAAGAACATCATAATGGTTTATTAACTTGTTGAGGGTCATTTAAAGCTGAACTATTTTGGAGATAATGATTTTTATAGATAACAGTTTCGAATGTGCACGAGATACTAGCTTAGCAACTAGATCCCACCCTTTTACAGTGAAACCGATAAAATGCAACCGTAACTTCTACTCCAACAGTTTCTTTCCTCGCACTTCCCGACTGTGGAATTCCCTTCCACACGATTGCTTCCCCGACGGCTACAATCTCCAGGAGTTTAAATGTAAGGTCAATAGACACCTCCTAACACACTAACCTGCTCCCATTTTATCAAGCACTCTTCCCATCTGCCCAACCCTCATCCTCGGTATCCTTACTCATCTGTCACCTTCCTCCTGACATTCCCTATGTCTAACCACTCCTTCTCTTTACCTTCCCCTATGTAGCCCCATGCGCAATAGTGGCAGTCGAATGCCTTGCTTGGGGTGAGATGATTAAAAAAAAAAAAAAAAAAAAAAAAAAACTTAATCCATAGCTGGGAGAGAAAAGATGGATTCATATGTTTCCCAAAAATACTTTCACAGAAGTGAATGCAACAAAATAAAGCATAACCAGTCCTGTAAAATAATTTCTTATGATAACTAGTAAACATATAGAAGGCATTATGTAAGAGTTCAAATATCCAAGGTAGCAGTGAATGCATTAATATTTTATTTACTACAATAAAGCCTAAGTAGGCTTATATTGCAGTATCTATTAATAACTGATAAAAATAGACAATATTATGGAAGAATTCAAATATTCAAAGTATGAGCGTATATGTTAATTTATTTTATTTAACAAAATCAACTAGGGATAGTAATTTATATAAATATATATAGATAAATAGCAAAAACATCAATGACATTATATAAGGGTTCAAATATTCAAGGCAGCAATAAATATGTAAATAAACTTTATCAAAATCAGCCAAAAGTTGTCTTATATATCAATTTTTAATGATAAACTAGCAGAAACATAGAAAGCATTATGTAAGCTTTAAATATCCATGGTAACAATGAATGCGTTAATGAATTTTATTCGTCAAAAGCCTAAGTGAAGTAATGAACAAAAACAGAGATGACATTATGTAAGCAGTCACATATCCAAAGTCACAGAGAATGTCTTTTTTGTAAATATTTTTAGAGTAATTTCAAGCTCGGGTTTTAAAAGATGCAATATATTATCTAGAATATTTATTGACAGTGACCTATCATTAAATTTATCTATTTTTGTCAACAAAAACTGTTAAGAGACTGTTCCACTTGTTGCATAAAGAGAGTAAGATAGTTAATCTTTGTTTAAAGCTACAAAGTCAAGTTTTTCCTAAACAAGTGAGAGAGTTGATACAAGAAACAGTGATTTTATCAGATTCCTTTAATACAAAAAAGGGGTAAGGATCATGACAATACTTTCACATAAAATACCACAAATTTATAAACACTTCCATGTACTGACTTGTAGAATCTGATAAAAAATATTTCAGTCATTTCCAGTGTTACAGATATTAAAATTATGGTGCTAGTTTGATGACATTATTCCAATTATTAATTAACTCAATTGCATGAGCATTTTACATTGCAGAGCCTTCTTTCAGACAAGCAATATGGCTGTCATCTCTTGAGGTTAACTGATGTACTCATGATTATATTAAAATTATGGTGCTAGTTTGATGACATTATTCCAATTATTAATTAACTCAATTGCATGAGCATTTTACATTGCAGAGCCTTCTTTCAGACAAGCAATATGGCTGTCATCTCTTGAGGTTAACTGATGTACTAATGATTATTACTGAAAGTGTCTATCAAGTTTTAGATAAGATTGGTGAAACTTGGGCTGTTGTTTTGGACATCTCGAAAGCCTTTGACAGGATTTAGCATACCAGTTTTTCTTCACATACTGAAAGGCTATTTTCGGATGTTTTTTTTTAAATGTTTCAGTTTATCTAATTGTGAAATGAAAGTCATCCTGAACAGCATCCAGGTACTGGAAGTATGCATGTGTAAATGGTGCAATAGATAAAATGTTCCAATTCCAGTTGGGTTTGTTATATTAACTCATGCACAACTACCATTGATAAAGATATAAATCCGCACCTTCTCCCCTCAGCTATGGATTAAACACTAAAATGAAAAATTATTATTACTCCAAAAAATTATGTAAAATATTTTCTAGCTTTAAATATTTTGCAAAAGCTTGATAAGTCATAAAAAAGAAAAGAGAAATAATTGTTTAAAATCCCAACATTTTTTAAATAAAAATCTAATTAGCATAAAAAATAAAAGTATAATGCATTACATTTATTAAAAGCTGTTTATTTTCTATTAATCTAACATTATTTATAAATGGAACTTTGTCTGTATGAGTGTGTGTGTGTCCGTTACCTATAGACTCCGAAATGGCTGAACCGATTTTCTTGAAAATTTACACAGTTGTACTATCAGCTTCTGCGAGTGTTCTTAGCTAGGTTTTGTGTCGAGGTACCCCCGATAAATCTCGAAAATGGATAATCAAAAAAAATCAGGTTATAGAAAGAGTGGTCTGATTTTAATCAAATTTGATACACTCATAGACAAAGACATAAAAAACGATATTCAGAAGTTTCAAGCTTGCAGTTCTTACAATAGTGCAGAAAATCGATTATATATATATATAAAAGGCAAGATGTTTGTGTGTGTGTTTGTTTATCTGCCTATATATCAGTATTTTTTTTCAGCCCTTTTATTTTAGTTTTTGCTTCGGGTTTGGTTCTAAGTAAGTAAAATTGTAGTTTTTAGTCTCAGCCATGATACCATTTACTCAGAGGACTTATTTAGCCTTCAAAATTCAGTTTATGACGAAAAGAACTTATTTGATATCGATACTAGGAAATCAAAATTTGACTCACATCCATTCATTTTTCTACGGTTTTGCTTTAACTGGAAAAACTATTGCTTTTTAGTCTTTCGTGCCAACGTCCAAAGAGTCTGAGTTCCAGGACCATGGATTAGTTTCAAAGCTTTTATTACACCTGAGCAATGCTGGGCTATACTGCTAGTTTCAATATAAACTAACAATTTGATAGCCACCTTTAGCCTTGATAACCACATCAGTATGATGACTATGAGAGAATATTCTGCTGAAATCTTGGCTGTTACGACATCCTTTATAGCAGCCAAAAAAGACTGGCTAGCTGGCTTTGTTTGCAACTTTATTCTTTATGCAATCCCACTGATTTTCTATGAGACTTAGGTTAGGGATGTTGCCAGTTTTCTATGAGACTTAGGTTAGGGATGTTGCCAGTCCATTCCAATGTAATGATCATGACCTTTTAAAGATAATTTTGCACATTCTTTGGTTTGCAACACGAGGAAACATCTTGTATAATATGTTGCAACATCTAGTTTATCTTGCAATAGTTCCAGATTCTTTTGACTGATCATAGTTGTTCCAGGATTCAGGAAATATACACCAGCTGCTCAAAACACATTTGATTGGGAGGGTCTTTCATAGTTTCTATTGTATATTTTCCGTCTTCTCACATAATGCTGATGCAAAACAAACTGCTACAGCATGTATTCATCAGAGAATATAATGTTCTCCTATTGTTCCTCTGTACAACGTTCATGCTTTTTGGTAAATGCCAGGAATTTCTATTTCTTTTTTTAATTTCTGAAATCAATCTTAATTTTCAGGCTAGATTTACAAGATATTAGTTGAAATTCATTGACTAATCTTCAAGAAACAGTACTACAACTCACATCTGCAAACTTGACAAACAGAGAAGCTCAAATCTTTCGCATGAACTTGTCAGAGATTGTGTAACAATAAATTCAATATGATCATTTCTGAGAATGTTTTTTTAGCAGGATCTGTTCAACTTGTACAGCGAGAATATTTTAAGGACCCTAGAAGTTATGCCTGGATTCGTCATATGATACAGTGCTGATAGCAGACACAGAAAGGGAACTACAAGACCTCCTACAGAAGGTAGCTGAAGAGAGTGACAACAAAGGACTACAAATAAACTGTAAGAAAACCGAATGCATGGTCATCAGTAAAAAGGGCAGCCCAATATGCCAAATATAGGTCGGGGATACTAAAATCAAGTAGGTACAAAAATTTAAATAACTGGGAAATGTTCTAACAGAAGACGGAAAGTGGGACACTGAGATCCAAAGGCGTATTGGCATGGTGAAAGAAGGATTCCAGAAGTTGAGTAAAGTATTAAGAAACAGGACAATTTCGCGAGAAACAAAGAAGAGTGTACTGGATTGCTATTTGATGTTGGTTCTTCAATATGGCAGTGAATGTTGGACAATATCATCAAAGATGAAGGAAAAACTTGAAGCAACTGAAATGTGGTTCTACAGAAGGATGCTGCGAATATCGTGGATCGAGCATGTGAGCAATGATGAGGTTTTAGAAAGGATGGGAACGAAAAGGAAATTAATGCTGAGCATCAGGAAGAGACAGCTAAAGTTCCTGGGACATGCAATGAGGAAAGAGGGCTTGGAGAACATGATACTAACAGGCCAGATACAGGGAAAAAGAAACAGGGGAAAGCAGCGGATAACATATTTGAAAGACCTAATCAATTGGATGATGGAACGAGGGTTGCATCGTGTGACAAGAGAAGACATGCTAAGAGCCACCAAGGATAGGGAGATGTGGAAAGCCATGATCTCCCACGTCCTGAAAGGACAGGGCACATAGAAGAATAAGCTAGTTGCACTTTTATTTCAGCCAGAATAAACGCCATCACGTTTGGCTTTTTTTTTTTTTGTCCCTTTTTAATGTATAAATTTTTATAATTTCTCTCCGAGCAAGGCATTAATGTCACTAAGATGCAAGGGGTTACTGGGTAGGGAAGAAAATGAGATGATTTTAGTGGGAAGAAAAGACAATAAAAGAATAGGATTCATCAAAACAGAAGATGGTAACTGATGTTGTCTTTCAAATATTTTTGTAGATTTCAAGTGGCATAGAATAGAACATACAATTACATCTCACTATTTCAAAAGTAAATGATGAGACCTAATAGCCAGTCTAGGTAGTCAGTCACTTAATTGCCATACATGATACATGCTTGGGTAAACATGTCTCTTTCGATTCAAGACTGACTAGACAGAAAATTTTCCTGCAGTAAGTTGCCATTTCTTTCTGTGGTAGACTGGTTGACAACCAAGGCTATAGAACCCACTCTGTACTGCTATTAAGCCTGTAGCTGGAGGGAGAAGAGATGGATTAATACCTTTCGTAAGGAGATTTGTGTGTAAGTGAATGAAACGAATTCGACTGGAATTTGTTCTCCGATTTCTCATTCTGAGCCACTATCTATTACACCGTCTATGGCTATATCATGTTGAATACACCAGCTCCTGTCCGATCACTGAAGTTAAGCAACATCGAGCCTGGTCAGTACTTAAATGGGTGACCATTTGGGAATACCAGGTGCTGTAAACGTCAGGACCAAGAATGGTCCACCGGTCCTCCACGTTTGGGGGTTGGGTGTAGGGCTAACAACTCTGCCCCGTAAAAAAGTTTGTTACAGAAACAGCAACAAAAAGTTGCTGCCCTATGCACAATCTGGGTATGATGGATAAATGATGAAGGATGATGATGATCTATTACACCACAATGCACAGCCAATCTAATAGTATGCACAAATTTCATGTAGTGTATATGCAAATTTCACACAGCAAGGTACCAAAGAGAAGGGCTCATTAGAATATCTCAAATTCACAGGCTCCAAATTACAAAACTGTTACAGTATCTCACACTTAAGGATGATTCAATACTGTTTATAATTGCAATTTACTGACATTAGCTAAAAGTAAATGATGCAATATTCTGCATTACTAGAGAAATGTTAATTTTTGTCAAGTTTGTCTCTTTTAGTGAAGACTACATAAAAATGGTGCAGGTAATTCCTTCATCAATCATAAAGTGTACTTTGTACAATGAAAAATTATAGTTTTAATGAGCAGAGTATTAAGAGACAAAAATTTCACTGGAAATGAAGAGAATTCTGGATTGCTATATTATGTCTGTTCTTCAATATGGCAGTGAATGCTGGACAATATCATCAAAGATGAAGAAAAAGACTTGAAGCAGCTGAAATGCAGTTTTACAGAAGGATGCTGCAAATATCATGGATCGAGCATATGAGCAATCATGAGGTTTTAGAAAGGATGGAAATGAAAAGGAAATTAATACTGAGCATCAGAAAAAGACAGCTGAAGTTCCTGAGACATGTGATGAGGAAGGAAGGAAGGTTTGGAGAATCTGATACTCACATGTCAGATAGAGGGAAGGAGAGACAGGGGAAAGCAGTGGATAATATATTTGAAGGGCTTGAGCAGGTGGATGGCAGAGCAGGATGTAGATGGGGTAACAGGAGAAGGTGAGCTAAGAGCCACCAGGGATAGGGAGACATGGAAGGCCATGATCGCCTACCTCCTGAAGGAACATGGTACATAGAAGAAGGAGGTTTGGTATGTCCTTTAGAAAATGTGATACTTACAACAAAGATGACAAGCAGGCAGGATAGAGGAAACAATACATGACCTACCTATCGACCTTGAGTGAATGGATGGCAAAGCAAAGTTTGGGAGAGAAAGGAAAAAGATAAAATTTATTAAGAGCTACAAAAGACAGGAAATTGGGAGGGCCATGATCACCTAGGACCTGATATGGCATATCACATACAAGATATAGTAATAATAGTAAATTGATTAATTTTTACAGATTATCAACCTTTGGCAGGTTATTCTAAAAAAAAAAAAAAAAAAAAAAAAAAGAAAAAAAGAAAAAAGAAATTACTTTTAGATTGTAAGAATTTTTTTAAAAATATTTTACTGATACAAATAATTGTAATATTTAATTCAGAGCTGGATGGAGAAATGGATTCATGCCTTTCCCAATTTGTGCAGAACTGAATATAAAAAACCTGACTTGGAATTGGATCATTAAATTTTTGTTTTGTTCCCCGAAGGCCTTAACCCCTTCAAATCTTTTAAAAGCGTCCTTATTTCCGTGCAAAAGTAAATGCTGAACTCAAATCGGTAATTGTTGATTGACAAAACCTAACTTTTTTCAATTTAACAACCAGAAAAATATTGAACTTCTTTTCGCTGTTTATCTCACCCCGTAAGCACGATTCAAAACATGTTATTCACTGCTGGATGACTTCACGCATAGATTGGCGATTTTTCGACCAATTTGCCTTCCTTTTGCTATTCATGTGCGGAAATTGAGTTCCGAACCCAAACCAATCGAGGACTAATCACTCAAAAGGAGTAAACGGGCCGTAATAAGTATTTAGCGATGAATCAGATATGAAAATGGTAGTAAGAGGTGACATATAGTCTGACTTTTTTGTGGTTGAAAACAGGAAAAATGGTAGGTTTCTTCAATAAACAATTATCAATTTGATTTCAGCATATACATTTGCATGTAATTAAGGAAGTTTAGAAAAGATTTCACGGGGTTAAGGGCTTCGGGGAACAAAACAAAAATTTACCATTGGGTCCTGGTTATCCGATTTCTAAGTCGGAGTTATTATCACATTGCACAATCATTATTTTAGCACCTGGTATTCCCAAGCGGTTACCCATCTAGGAACTGGTATTGCTTAACTTCAGTGATTAAATGAGAACCAGTGTTTCAATGTGATATATAACTGTAAGCTAATAATAGTAGAAACCTGTTGATTCCTCTGCGAAGAACAGGGCTGCAGCATTAACATGCTCAGCTTCATCGATGATTTCCTTAACAAGCACATTTTTATATCATGAATTTACCATCCCCATACCCTACTAGGTTTGAATTTGGGGTGTTGTTCATTTAGACTGTATGTCAAGGTCAGAGAGCTAATTCTGTCTTGCTATTACTCCCCGCCATTCGATAAAGAGAGGATATGGGTTCATATCTTTTCAAGAGTATTTGCGCGAAAATGAAGGCAATAGCCTGAGCTGGATTTTGAACTTGATGTGCTCATTCCAACTTCTGCGCTAATACTGACATACTATATGCACATTCTGCTCTTTCCTGCTAAACACGATAAGACTGTGGAATCAGTCTTTGTTTTAACACAAATATTTCTTATCTGTTAGTTTCTAAAGGGCAAAAACAGAAGAGAATGCTGTAAAAAAACTAGGAGCATCAAATGCCCTGAAAAGCATATGAAATCTACGTTGTTTAGCACTTCAGTAACATTCTCTAACTGGCATTTCTTTCTCCTTGAACACCCACATGACTTTTCCGTTCAAGTTCTTCTCTGCTCTGAAATGTGTATTTAGTTGGCACACATCATGGAAATAATAATGGCTCACATTCTTGAGAAGTTCTACAGGATTTTAAAATCTTACCTTGGAATCATTTACTTTCTCACTCTATAAAAATACCAAGTTCATGTTTCAAAATGAAAACCACAACTAATAGGTAAAAGACAAAATGGCCACTGTTAATACTAACCCAAACTATTATTTTTCATTCTAGAACTGGAGTCAGAGAGAGGTTAATGATCTGACAAAAATGTTTAATTATCTTTATGCATTTTTTAATTACCATTTAATATGAGCTGTTGACTAATTATTTTCAGTTAAAACATTATACATCAAAGTTCTCCAAATAACATTATTTCTAACTAACCAATGTTGGTAAAATTTTCAGTACATATTTCTACAATGATGTTTTCCATGTGCTGTGTCTCTTCAGGGTGTGGGCAATCATGGCTCTTCAAAACTTCTTAGCTGTTTGTATTGCTTTTCTGATATTCCAACACTATTCTGCCATCCATTTGCATAAACTTGTTAGGTATTTGTTAGTCATTACTTTCCTCTGTCCTACATGTAAAATATAATAAGCTTTCATTTTTAAATTGAGTTTCCCATAAATTTGAGCTACCCTTTTCTAATTTCATGTCTTGTTGTCTGCTGTCCTCAAAATATCATTGTTGTCTACATGCTCTGCATCATTCTGTAGACCATACAGGTGCCTTAAATATCCTCTTCTTTTGTGTAGAAATTGTCCAGCATTCACTGCCATATTGATAGGATACTAGCAGTCCAGCACTCTTTCCTTTGTTTCTCATGAAATTTTTCATTTTCTAAATACTTTTAGTTTTCGAAAGACATATTTTGCTATTCCAATGCACCATCAAATTTCAATGTCACATTTTCCATCATCTATTAAAAGACTTCCCATATAATAGAACTTTCCTATTTCATAGCTCATATCTTATGCTTTTATATCATTTTAATTTCAGTATGTTTTATTAGAATTGTCAAAATTTATTTGGCAATGTTAGATTTTGTTATCCAGCTTGAGAGTCGGTTGATTTATTTTTTGTGGCTTATCAACCCTTTGCGGGTTATGTCAAGTTGAAATATATGTTGGATTGTAAGAATAAATATTGGATTAACATCTTTTTTTATGAATAACAATGATTTTTTCCCAAAACAAATTCTGTTATTTAGCCCATAGATTGAGCGAGAAAGATTCATAGCTTCCTTAAGAATATTTGCATGTAACTGAATTTAATGAATCTGACTAGAATTTGACCATGGCTTTTTGATTTTTCCTTCCTAGGCCTGTTATCCATTACACCAGCCATATATTCAACTTGAGGGTTGATCAACATATATATGATAGTATAGTTATAAATATCTTTATTTTAATTTCAGATATATAAAGATCACCAATTGTAATAAAAAAAAAATATAAGCTCAAAAATTGATGAGTGATGGGTACCTAACTTTGAAAATTGTGAAAAAAAGATAACAAAGAATAAAAGAAACTGAAAACATTGGCATTTATAATTAAAAAAAGAAAAGAAAATTGGCTTCATGAATGTGACAAAAAGATAATTTTTTGATAAGGTTAACAATCATGCTTATTTAGTAAATTATAAACATGTAAATTGTGTGCACAAAGTTTAAGAAAAAAGAAATTAAAAACAACTAAAAAATTAGTGGAGAAAAAAAAAAAAAAACACACTCCAATTATATTAAAGCCCAGCAGTCATTTTTTCTGCTTACAAAGGGAAGACTACCCTCAACCTAATATAAATTTCTCTATTTTGAATAGCTCATTATGTTAAAAAAAACTCCTAGTAAATGGTATGGCACACACCAGATTATGGAGTGTTCAGCAATCATTGAACCTGGAGTGTTAACCAGCTTATGCAAATTATTGCATCTTCCATGATGAACCTTAGCTAGCCCATGTTGATATATTCTAATCTCCAACCATTGATTAGTTCTACCTATATATCCAGCTTCATGCAAACACTTATAACTATAAGTAACAGTTTTAATATGTCTATTTTTACAGCATTAATAACAATCATTTATAAAAGAAATTATTTTAATCAAATAAATGATTTTGTGGCTTATATATTTTGAGTGTATACAGAAGTTAAAATTTATAGTCCATTTTGATTGCATAAAAAAACCTGACACCTCAAAATATGTTATCAATATGTTGGAACCAAAAAGTTGTTGTAATCTGTGTGATGTTGAAAATATATAGTAATATTTTTATCATAATCATCATCAAATACAAAACTTTCAAGCTGCATGAAGTAAATAACAAGTGTTAGTCGAGAACTACTAGTTAGTAAAAACACACCAATAGAGTCTAACATATTATATAGGGATTGGGACATACCCATTACTCCAAAGGTACGCACATGACAAATAGACAGTAACCTGAAATTCCCAATATATATTGCTTATATACTGAAAATTTTACCAATATCAGGTCTATTTTATTGCTAAAAAATTGACTTGCATAATAATTTGTCAGAAAGAAAGTACTATAGGATTTTGGTAGGATCACTAAAGACTAATTTTTCAATACCCATTAATTTTGACAAGATAAGGTTTTTTCTTTTGTAGATTTGTTTTTAATGATTTCACTGCAAGCAAGGTGACAAAGCCACTAAGACACAAAGTGCCACTAAGAGTGAATGAATTTGAGAAAAATAATTAAGACAATAAAAAAAAAAGAATCACAAAGACAGAAGATGATCATTGATTTTACATTTAAATTTTTGAAGATCAAAGTTGTCTAGAAAGCAAAAAGCCAGAAGAGAATTTTTAAAGAAGTGCAAGCGAAGGAACTGTTAACATAGAAATTACAGTTACCTCTAGCAACTCCAAGTGTAAAATGATGAGACCTAACTACCAATCTAGTACTAAGTTTAAATTCATAGAGTTGAGACATCAAAAAGTAAAGCTTCATCAAAATAATTACCATGAAAATATTTATAGAAAGGGACAGGGAAGCTATGTTACAGTAGTGAATCAATAACACTACATATTCTTCTGTGTATTTCAACAAGATTATCTAGATACATTGCAGAAACCTCTGATCAGATGTGGCAGTGATATTCAATCCAAGGATGAATGGTAGACTTACAAAGTTTTAAAAACTCTTTAGAATGACACAATAAAACAGTTCAGTCAGTTCAGTGCCATACGTGATACATGCTTTGGGCGATCATGTCTTGAAAGAGACATGACTGACCGGGCAGAATATTATCCTGCAGTAGGTTGCCATTGCTTTCTGTGGTAGACTGGTTGCTAGCCAAGGCTATAGAACCCAATCTGTCCTATTATTTAACCCATAACTGGAGGGAAGAGACGGATTAATACCTTTCCCAAGGGTATTTGTGTGTAAGTGTATGCAAGGAATTCAACTGGAATTCGAACTCGGCACCCCAATTTGTCATTCCGAGTCAATATCCACTGCACCACAACAGACACCTACCTAAACCAACTTTTATCTAATGTTAATTAATGTCAAAGTGGGTACATTTTGTATGGATTTTACCATTTTAAAATTAGTTTATATGCTGTAAGAATTTAAAAAGAGTTTTTCAGCAACAAAAGTGGCAAGAAATATTATTTTTTGAGAAAAAGCAGCCTGATTAGAACCTTCCCTTTAGATTTTAAATATGAAGAAAATGAGGATAATTTGTCTTGATGGAAGTGGCTAAGCATGTCCTAGCAGTAATTGTTTGAACTAGTCTAACTAGAGAATGAAGCCCATCTGAATATTTAGTACAAGTTATTCTCACGTAAGCTAGCTTCCATAATATTTCATATTTTTATATAATGAGTTTCATTTCTGGGATGAGTAGTTATTATTTACACTATTTATATTCAGACAATTGTCATCATCTTTGTTGTTATCACAATGTTGTGCATTCAGCAGATGTATATTGATCTGGGTAACCAACGGGAAATTCTGAACTGAACCCTATCATTTAATCTACAGGAGTAGACTTCTCATTCTACTGCCCATGTCTAGAGATATCTCATCTAGTTCTCACTACTGCACAGTTATTGCTTGCCTGTTTCCACCAAGCCCAAGTACACACTGCCCACAATTTCCCTGTAGGATATCCAAATCAAAATACACATGATGAATGCTGATCTAATCTCATAAGTTTACCAGGCAAATGGATTTATAGATAGTATTTACATTATTCGGACTATTGTTCTCATCTTTGTTGCCATTTGTATGACGTTTCGGCTGTTGTACACTCTGGCCTTCTTCAAGCATTAGAAATTTCGAACTAAACCCTTTATTACAATCGCTGGGGCATATCATTCTTATTTCTTGCGTAGTAATGCTTCGACTGGAAGTCATGAGTCATCTCTCTCTAACCTTGCAAGTTATTTGTTCACCACTGCTGTGGCCTGGTAATGAACTTACAACTCTTTGGGTCAATTCACTAGAACAAACCAACTTTTATAACCAGTCATTACTTACTTTGCAAGGAATGAGAATGACAAACCCCAGTGATTGTAATAAAGGGCTCAGTTAGAAATTCCTAGCACCTGAAGAAGTCTGGAGCATACAACGGCCAAAATGTTGTACAAATGGCAACAGAGATAAAGACAATAGTCTGAATAATGTAAATACTACCTCATCTCAGAAATATTAACCAATATTAAAGGATTTATAGATATTTACCAGTGCTCCCATCTCAAAACAGATGTGACACAAGATCAGTTTAAGGTGCGTTTATTGGTAATACAGTGGAAAAATTTCCAAACCCCCTGGCACTTCAACTTTTGGGGATTCCTCAAGTGCTGGGCAATAAACTCAACCTCCTCCAAAGGGAGAGGCAAATCCTGTTGGAATGACCAGCTGGAGACTGGATTAAAATAGAAATCCCAGTCAAAGGCAAATGGATTTTTATAATCTCACTGGAAAAACCATGAATTTATATAGAATTCAATGGGCAAGAATCCATTTCAAGTGCAGATGAAATAGGTCAACTTATTAATGCACAAGTTTGCATTAGCTGAAGGCTAAGTTCAATACTTGTGCTGGGTAGTAAATATACATTTGAGCTATTTAACAACAATGAAGGCCCGAGGTCACAACAGCTGAAGCCTTGTGATAGCATCAATAAAGATAAGGAGGTGCTACTATAGTGTGAGGTCTATCTCAATATATCATCTACCCAGGTGCAGTACAGAGGTCTACCATGCTCTTCCTCCCACATGGTCATCAGGTTAGCTGAGGTCTGACATGGATATTTATATATGTCTTACATTTTCTAAACATGCTATAGTCAAAATGAGAAGTAGACCTCATGCTATAGAAGCAATGATGAGGTCAGTTAATCAGTTAAGTGCCATACGTGATACACGTTTTGGGCCATCATGTCTCAAAAGAGACATGACTGACTGGGCAGAATATTATACCGCAGTAGGTTGTCATCACTTTCTGTAGTAGACTAGTTGCCAACCAAGGCTATAGAACCCAATTTGTCCTATTATTTAACCCATAACTGGAGGAAGGAGATGGATTAATACCTTTCCAAAAGGTATTTGTGCATAAGTGAATGCAAGAAATTCAACCGGAATTTGAACTCGGCTCCTCGAGACTGAATATAAATAGTGTAAAGAATGATAACTTTTCATCTCAGAAATTAATGGCTTTGATTAGTTATGTTTCTTAGATTAATTAATTTTATGTTTTACCAATTAATTCTTTTTCTTTACCTGAATGCATGATACATCTCTGTGTAAATAAAAATAAAAAAATGACTCCAAAAACAACAATAGAAATTTCAAAAAGCAAATGACATAAATGATAATAACAAAGAAAAATATTTAAATTTGTTAAAAAAAAAAAAAAAAAAAATTGTGATTCTGGTGTACCGTGATCTCAAAAGTAATCAATCATAGCAATAATCCCCATAGAAAATAAATTGAAAAACAATCCACCAGAGGCCTTGAAGAAATACCATAATGAAACTCTGGTGAGTTGTGTGGAAGTCAATGCATTAAAGCAAAAACAAGGACATTATCCCAACTAAAAATAATAAAAATATAATAACTACACATCTTGAAAATTTAGACAGATAAAAAGCTTTTGATATGATTAGATTGCATGTCTTTAATCATTGGAAACATTTAAGACCAAGACAGTATCTTCATGGTTAAGTCATCTAAACAATCTCGCTCGATCACCGGAGTTAAGCAATGTTGAGCCTGGTCAGTACTTAGATAGGTAACCGCTTGGGAATACCAGATGTTGTAAGCGTTTAGTGATGGATGTGCATCGTGGTGCAGTGGATATCAACTCGGAAAGAGAAATCGGTAAGCCAAGTTCGAATTCCAGTTGAATACCCTGCATTCACTTCAGCACTGGTACCCTTGGGAAAGATATTAATCCATCCTTTTTCCTCCAGTTATGGATTAAATAACAAGAGTAGGACTTGGGGACCCTACCCTTAAAAACAAATCCCAATGAATTTTGATACTCGAAAAGAAAAAAGTATTACTAGACACAAAAACTTATATAAAAACAATTATAAATTGTTGAAAGAAAAAAGTATTACAAGCAGTTAATAAATAAAAATTTAGTTGGCAATAAATGACCTGCTGAGGTTGATTTGCCATGAAAACAAAACAACCAACCAACAATCATCTAAACAAACCATGAGACATCTTTTACATTTAGTCATGAAGCTTCTTTCATTATTTGATTTGAAAAATTCATACCATCTTTATAAACATGACTTAGTAACTTTGAAAGGAAAAAGGCAGTCAAATATTTCATCAATTGCAATCAAATACAAATCAACCAACCATAAATATTTACATTGTTCAGATTCTTGTCCTCATCTTTGTTGCTATATTCACGTTTTGGCTGTTGTACTCTCTGACCTTCAGGTGATTGGAATTTTGAACTAATCCTTTACTTTGATCACTGGGGTGTTCTCATTCCATGAGTCATGCTAGTTCCATATGCCTCAGTTATCTCCCTTTAATTCAGCTCTCCAAGTTTTTGTTCACCACTGCTGTAGTCAGATATTGAACTCACAACTCTTTGGGTCAAGTCATTCGATCCAACCAACACTTTCATACACTTGACCAAGTGTCCTTGAGGAAACAAAGATGAGGTCAACAGTTTGAATCATGTAAATAATTACAATACCTTATCTCAGAAATATAGACAGATTCTGAAGAAGGTAGGAGCATACAATGAATGAAACGTCGTAAATATGGCGATAAAGATGAGGACAGCAGTTCGAACAATGTAAATAATTACAATACCTCATCTCAGAAATATAGATCAACTATAAATATGTTTAAAAATTCTAAGAACATGATGACATCTTCAGGGTACAATAACTGAAGCATGATTGTGATGCCCAAGATAAGGACACTAGCTTGAATAAATCAATGAATAATGATAACAATTTATAGAACCAACTCCTGTGTGTGTGCTTATATGTGTGAGTAGTTTTAATGACCAAAGAGGAACAGGCATTGCTACCGACGTTATAATAATAATAATAATAAGAAAAAAAAATCCTTTGAAAAATTACTGTTTTCTACAAGCAGTAGTTGATGCATAATATCTTTTTTTTACCATGAGGTTGTAAAAAATACCAGGTTGGGAAACTGGTGCGGGATATCCTTCTCTCAATGAGAGTGAATGGGACTCTCTTAAGCCGTGGTAGGCAACCCATCTTATGATGGTGTCACGATAAAAACACCCTTGGTAGCTCTAGTGAAGCATCAAGTATTCAGCTACTGACAAGATTTTGAATTTTGGCCGAGGCCGCAGAATGATGATGATGATGATGTGCTTATCTGAACACATCAATGTTAACCTTTTCAAGTCAAGGGTTAATTATTATCTATCCTCCTTGCCCTTGTAATCTTCTCTTCCTACAATCACCTCTTTCACTCATATCCCACATTGTAACCATTTTAACAGTAAATTTCTACCTTGAGTGGTTCTCGAGCTTTGTGTTAGGTGAAATTATAAAAAAAAATTACTGGAAAACAGCCACTAACAAAACACCAAACACATAAATAGAATCTCTGGAAGAGTTTTCTCAAGTTCTTCCTATCAGGTAAGTTAATGAAGGTTGTTGTTAACGTCCACTCCTCTGAAGCACAAGAGATCAACATTGGCTTCCCCAAGGATCCCTCCTTGTTTCTACCATCTTTCTGCTTTATATTAATGATCTGCTTAAAAACGTTATATATGCACATGGTACCATGGTTTATGAGTGTACCTCCAAAAATCTAGATAAGCAGAGCCAGACAGCTAATCACTCTGCTGACCTAGCTCTTACAGATCAATGGGGTAAAGACTGACGCGCCTCAATTCATGCCTACAAAATAATGCTATTAACATTCCATTACCATTGAGCAGAACCTTAATTTACTCCACTCCTGATGATCAGTTGTACTGTCAATAAGGCTCCTTGCTTCAAATGTCTATTGTAGTGGTTCCCCAAATTTTTTTCTCTAGTCCACATTTTCAGAATGAAAATTTGCTTGTGCCTCATCAAATTTTCTGTGATAAAAAGTATATTTAGAAATAAAAATGGAAAACTTAAAGGGAGATAAGCATAGATATGAAGTCAGAACATTATCATTGATAACTTGCTTCTCTAATTTGCAGACCCTAGTTACTATATTCTTAATACTTGATATAATGCAAAAATATCACAATGATAAAATCAGTCAACAATTATTTATAACTATTTATAGAATTACAAGTAATGCATAATAATATTTAAAATTTTGAAATATCTATTTTTTTGCAATTACCTTTCAATTGTTCTGCCTCACCTGCTATCCTCTTCCGACACACATATGAGGCATGATACACTGTTTGAGAATTACCAGTCTTTTGAGACTAAAGCTCACTATAGATTTTAAATGAAACTTGTATATTCATACAATCACTAAAGATACTGGAAGAATGGTTCTTTGTTCCACTACCAAAAGTATCATCATCTATTTCCACGATCTGTCTTTACGAGAGTCGAATCAGGCCAAAAATGGTGCAGTGCTGCTACATCTCAGCTGAAGCTGCAGAGTCCTTACTCTCCAGCCTTGACAGAATTCAAAAGTGAATATATACCTGAGCATTTATTTTTCACCTTACGATTCTTTTCTTTGGGATGAAACACTGGGAACTTCTCATTACTCTATTGCTATTTCCGTGGAAAATGTTCCACAAAATCAAACCTTTGCAGCTAGAACCCACCATAACATATACAGACAGTCAACCTATCTTCATTCTCATCATATTCCATTGGTAAGGATAGAGTTCCACACAGTTTCTTCATAGGATCTTTAAATGTGGGAAACAGACTTCCAAAAAGATGCTTCCCAGATCAGTACACTCATAACTTCTTGAAGTTGAAGTTTATCCCACATATCCTCATAATACTTCTCTAATGTCCTTATAACAAAATCATTCAGTAACCCTCTTTCTTGAGGGACTGTTGGGCCTTGCATCTTTGTGAATAAATATAAATTTATCAAGTTAAAAGTTAGCCTCAAATTCTACAATAGTAAAGCATGATGTTACTCAAGTAAATTCAAAGAATAATGAATGCTCTTTCAGAAGAACAAGAGATATTCATTGAAAGTCTGAATCTTTGAAAATTTAAATACTACAGACTATATTTACGACTGGTACCACGTAACCCAGTACTATCTGCCATGGGTCGAGCTGTCGACAACTAAGTTGGCTCACCCATCTGGTGAAGGCCCAATGAGGAGGGTGGTGTAGGCACCCTGCAGGATCAAAATCATGACCTGTCAAATGATGGCAGAGTTCCTATGAGCCAACAACTATCTACACAAGCAACTACTTACGGTTTAAATAGTTTTGCCAACCCGCATTGCCAAGCATTGCAGATCCCCTGAAATGACAGGCACAAAAACAGTGGAATTCATCCAGGAAGGTGTTTCTCAAACAACAGTGGAAAAAAAAAAAAAATCCCTGATCAAGATACTTATCAGAAAGGGAAAGTTGAAGTTTCAAGGGTACATAACGAGGAAAGAGGGCTTGGAAAATTTAATACTCACAGGACATATTGAAGGCTAAGAGGGATAGAGGGAAACAATCTTCAGTCAATCAAGTGCTATACATGATATACACTTGGGTAATCATGTCTCGAAAGAGACATGATTGAGTAGACGATTTCCTTGTAGTAGGTAGCCATTACTTTCCACAGTAGACCGACTGCCAACCAAGCCTACTGAACTCAATCAGTCTTGCTATTTAACCCATAACTGAAGTGAGCCAAGAGGATTAATATCTTTCTCAAGGGTATGTGCGTGTAAATGAATGCAATGAATTCAACTGGAATTTGAACTTGGCTTTCTGATTTCTCATTCCAAACTGATATCCACTGCACCACAACACATATTTATAGTCTGACCTTGACTAAATGGATAGCAAAACAAGGTTTAAGAGAGGTAACAAAAAGACAAAATTTATTAAGTGCTACAAAAGAACAGCAAATTGTGGAGAGCCATGACACATAGAAAATGATCAAGGTTTGAAAGCTGGATGAGCATCATTCTCCTGAAATAGAATTTGAACTTGGCTTACCAATTCTACTTTATCCACCAATAACTGTTATACCACCTGCACATCCTATTAAAACTATGACTGGGTAATAAAAGTGTCTGATCATTTTGAGTAGTGAGGTAAGAATAATATTGCACATTTGTACTTTGTCTATCATTTGGAGTAAAATTGGTTAAGGTATCTCGTATAAAAGACAAATTTGTTGGATTTGAGGTGTGTGTTCAGATCTCATAGAAAGTTAGTTTTTTATTCCTTCAGTCTTGATAATCAGAAGATAGTCAGAAGCAATGAAATGAGGAAAAAAGATAATGAAAATGATCAGCATTCAAGGATTTAATTCACAAACTGTAGCTGATATGAGGTGATATTGGAAAGTTACTGGAATAGACCAAAAATGTACAACATTACCTCAGTAAATAATTTGTTTCACATATAGTAAACTAGCAGTATAGCCTGGCATTGCTCGAGTGTAATGAAAGCTTTAAAACTAATCCATGGTCCTGGAGCTCAGACCCTTTGGACGTTGGCACGAAAGCAATAGTTGTTTTCAGTTAAAGCTAAACTGTAGACTGAAAGAAAAATGAATGGATGTAAGTCAGATTTTGATTTCCTGGTATCACTATCAAATAAGTTTTTTTTTGTTGTAAACTGAAATTTGAAGGCTAACTAAATCTTCTGAGTAAATGGTATCATGGCTGAGACTAAGAACTACAATTATACCTACTTAGAGCCAAACCCGAAGCAAAAACTAAAATAAAAAGGCTGAACAAAATACAGACAGATAAACACACACAAACATCTTGTCTTATATATATATATATATATATATATATATATATATATTTATTTATTTATGATCGATTTTCTGCACTATTGTAAGGACTGCAACTTTGAAACTTCTGAATATCGTTTCTTATGTCTTTGTCTATGAGTGTATCAAATTTGATTAAAATCAGACCACTCCTTCTCTAACCCGATTTTTTCGACTATCGATATTTATTGGGGATAATCCAACACAAAACCTAGCTAAGAACACTCGCAGACACTTATAGTACAACTGTATAAATTTTCAAGAAAATCTGTTCAACCATTTTGGAGTCTATAAGTAATGGACACACACACAAAGTTCCATTTATAAATAAGTGTAGATAACACGTGTCATATGGTAAAAATGCATATCCTGCATTATTGCAAACAATGTGTCAGACATTATTGCAAATTATTATCTTATAATAAATAATGCACATCATATATTATAAAAGAATTTTGCATTTCTTATAGAAAATGTTGTGTCTCTTGTATTATAGTAAATTTTGCGTTTCTCATATTATAGGAAAATACTTCATTTCTGATAAGAAAATGCTGCATTTTTCATAATATTGGCAAAAAAAATGTTCTTCTTATAAAAAATATACTTCTTTTATTAAATATTATGTATTGTCGTGAATATTGTATTTTATATATTATAGTAAGCAATGTGCTTTATATCTTATTTAAATAAAGCAATCATTTTTTAGAAAAATAGTTCTCTTGGGAACATACCTTCTTGCATAACTCATGTTCACTTTCCCCATGAGTATCTCTTGGTAGAATCCATAACTGATACCAAACATATGCAAAAACTTGGGATTATTCATTGACAGTCCTCGGGGATAAGTTCACATTTTCTTTCAATGTTTTCTGGCATTTTACTGGTGATTGGATGCCCTGCCATATCATGATCCTGAACTGACCCTTGATAGACACTGAAATGATAATGCCCCTCAAAAACTTGGCCTCACTCTCACGAATGGAATGACTACATCAAATCCTAAGTTGCATCTACTGTTAAGAAGGTTGAGTAACTATGCCAGGCCAAGAGGTTTTTCTCCTCAGAATTCATTTTCCACCATTTATAAATCTACCATTTGTCTGTGCATTGAATACTGTTGCCATATCTGCTTAGGGTGAAATGATTAAAAACAAAATTTAGATACAATATCAATCATCATCATCATCATCTACTGTCTCCTTGAGTGCAGTTTTTTTGTTCTTTCTGTTTCTTTCATTCTCAGTTAATTCTAGCATTCAAGTGGCTTTTATTGTCTTGCTTTGGGTGAAATGATTAAAAATAAAATTTAAATGCAATATCAATCATCATCATCTACTGTCTCCTTGAGTGCAGTTTTTTTTGTTCTTTCTGTTTCTTACATTCTCAGTTAATTCTAGCATCCAAGTGGCTTTTATAACCCTGCTTAGGGTGAAATGATTCAAAACCAAAATACAGAGTATCAGCACAAGTAAGAAAATGAATTTTACAAAGTTCCATATCAAATTTGGTAATTTAAGTTTGAATCTCAGAGAAAATTTGCTTTTCTATGCACAGCCATATATATATATATATATATATATATATATATATATATATATATATATATATAGCTGCCAAGGTAAGCAGCTATGAATGCAGAATGATGGAGAAGATTTTAAAGAACATTCCCAATAGTCATGGAAATTTACTTCAACAAATATGAGTGGAAATATGTAACTACTGATAATTTAATATGGTTACTTCAGATTATAGATATACTTATAATATCTATACTTTCACAAATATATATATATATATATATATATATTTCCAGGTAGTGATTCACAACTGCAGACTTATGGTATTTTAGTAGAACCTTTAACTGACTACACTAAACTACTATTAGATTTTTCAGAAAATGCTTTACCAATTCTGCTGTCACGTTAGAATTTTAAGTGGCCTTCATACTCATATGACTCTAAAGTGGAATAAATAATTACATATATTCATGTGCACACGCAATGTTATTCTGTGCACATACGCTTGAGAGATTGTGTGCTTGTGGGAGTGGGAGTATGGTTTGATAGGGTATTGTGATGAAGAGTATCAGAGAAGAATTTTGTGTGATGATGGCTAGAAGGAAGGTATGATAGTGGTCATGTGTAGAGAAAAACAAGGGATGAAATGTGTGAGTGTTTGTGTACTGGGTTGAGGAGTATGATATAAAAGAGGTATTTTCAGTATATGGTCGAAGCATGGTGTGTGTGTGTGTGTGTGTGTGCAAGATAGTGATGTGGTATGAGAAGTATTTTGTGTGTATTTAAGGTGATGTGTGTGTGTGTTGCACAAGATGAGGATGTGCTATGGAATGTGTTTTGTGTGCATTAGTGATAGGGTTGTAATATGGTATAAGAGAGGTGTCTTGTATACACATGGTGGGAGCATGTTATGAGAGAGGTTTTTTTGTTAGAAAGGTCAAAGCTATTTCCAGAATGGTTAATCCTTGGAAATACTACAAGTAACACTTGATGAAACAAGCCTATTTCTGGGTGTGTAAAATTGGATGGAATCTCATGAAATGGAAAATATAAAAGAATGTTTGGAAACATTTAACTTGACGTTTCGCCAATAAACAAAACTGGTTGTAGCAAAAGAATTTTGTTTCAACAAACAAAAATCTACATTAATGAAATGAAATTTGTTGCTTACAACCGATAATAATGGATGGCATTCAACCCCAAATTTACAGACAAATCCTACAGATGCATGCTGGGATTTCTTCCTAATCATTAAAAAAATTTAACAATTTTCAGTTTTATCTTCACATTCTTAGTTGCATTTTTACTTTGGTATCAGAAGGCTATGACCACTTCAATGTATCCCTTTCGTATGTGAAAACCATTTAATTTTTGTAAACTTTTTATTAGTTTAACTTTGCTTTTGGGATCATTTGAGTGATAATTAGTTGTCAGACTACAAAATAATGCTAATTTTTGGTGGGGGACAATATATGTGTGAATGTGTGTGTGTGTGTGTGTATATATATATATATATATATATATATATGTGTGTGTGTGTGTGTGTGTGTGTGTAAGAATCAATCTAACCTAGAGCCAACAGTCCGTTGGCTCCAGGTTAGATTTATTCTTACTTGTTTGCTCTACTGTTGTATTGAGCGCTTTAGTGTTAGGGTTCTCACCTCAGGTTTTTTTTTCAAATGAGTACTTTGACGTATGTTCAGGTGCTTAGTTTGTTTCTTTTTTTATTTCCATTTTTTCCCCCTCCGAGTTTATACCCGGCGGATTTTTTCAAGACGGATATAAAGTAATTATTAATATATATATATATATAGTCTCATTCGGCTTGTTCTTCCTTTTCTCCCTGATCTATTGAGAATTTTGACAATTACACTTTACTATGCCCATTTACTCTACAAAATCTTTTATAAAACATCTGATCAATTGATTTTTATCACTATACATTTTATTATGGGAATCACCACTTTCATTACAATATGTGGATATTTTTTAGTGAGTCCAGCTAAAAATTAAAAACAAATATAAGGCATGACATTGAAGCAAATGAGAATTAAATGCATGTATTAACAAAGGAAAATTACATGAACGTGCATTCAGTTGGAAAGGAAAAAAAACAACTGTGCCTGTCTGTGCAATACAGAAGTGTGTGTGTGTGTGTGTGTGTGTGTGTGTGTGTTTTTGTGCATATAACTGTTCAGTCATCAGTCGACTAGGGTAAAGGAATGTCTCCCAGTGGGGACATCTTCATGTACATGTTGCTAGACAGAGTGAATATGTGTCTTTTTATAGAACACTAGCTGTATAGCCCAGCGTTGCTCAGGTATTTTTATTGGTTATGTTGAAATGGTAAGGGTCAAGTGCTTATTCCAAAATCTCCAGTATAAGGTAACTGTGACACACAAGTTAAAAAAATGTAAAGTAAATATTGGTTTTTGTTGTATTTGTAAAACGGGATTCATGCTTGGCCAATTTTGCCAATAAACAGGAATGATGTCTGTACAGTTGGAAGAATGGGGATGGTCGTTACAGAAGCCTGTAACGTGATGATGTTATGATGCAAAAGAAGTGGATGCAATGTCCCCACATTGTCGAAGATGTTGGCACCTTGTAGAAAATGTGAAATTGTTAAGGCATATGATAGGTAGAAGTTAAAAAAAAAGACCTGATTTCTGTTGGAACTAAGTGTTTCAAAGAAATAAATGATTGCAAAAAGCAACATTTTCCATTCATTTTTTGCTGCACCCTGTGTACCAATTGAAATTTTTGCTCAAATATCAAGGCATCAGATCTTGATCTACCAGTGACTCAATTTTGATTGATTTTGAGTGAAACGCTTTGGAGAAATGCATAAAAGTGAGCAAAAGACCACCTGAAATTAAGTTGTTGATTTTTAATGAATACTGTACATTGATTGGAAAAATTTTTGTGTACATCAAAGGTTTGGACCTTGATCTACAAGTCACTAGATTTTGGTTGAATTCACATAAGGTGTCACAAAGGAGAAAAGTTTGTAAATTCTAAGCGTTTTGGTGATTTCTGCTTTACCTTGTGAATTGATTCAAAAAGTTTTTGCATACATCAAAGGTTCATGTCATGATGGACAAATGACCCAATTTTGGTTGACATCAGATGAAAGATTTTGGATGAGTAGGATTCGTTAGAATGGAAACACACAAACAGACAAACATCAATTTTATATATATATATAGAGACAGCACCACCTAACAAGCATTTTGGTAACACCAAGTGGAGTAATCCCACAGTTTTATAATCTTGCAAACATCCTTTCTTCTTGTTATCTTCAACTGCCTAATCTAATAGTCTTGAAATTTTCCTTCTGAAACTGCCATCTGCAGTGTCATCCATGCAGACTTTTATTATTGACGTTAGTGTAACAAGTAATAAGTATGGATGTCCAAAATAACAAAAATATGTTTCCAGAATTAAAACAATAATAATTTTTTTTTTTATTGTCAGTTACAAAGCTGGTATTATTTTTGCAAAAAAAAGCCATCTATACCTTTTTTAAGGTTCAACATTTTTGTTTATTTTCTCTGAATTTTGAAGTGATGGACTGAATCACCAAATTATTTGCATTAATAAATTAGAAAATGTAAGTAAAAATAAAGGAGTTTTTGTTTAAAGATCAATGTAACTTGAAAAAAATTCATTCTGAGAAATGTAGTAATCAAAACAAGAAAGATGAGGATACTACTTTAAATAATTCATGAAATAAGGGTTAATCTGGATTGAGGTTCTATATTGTATATTATTCAAACTTCATTATCACCTGAGGTTTGAATTATTTTTAACAGTCAGATGAGTCAAAAAATACAAAGAATATAAATTTTTATAGTTATGACAAGAATATAATTAGAACATGATAAAAATGAATTGCTATAAAAAATAATAATGATAAACCCAGAAAAGGTTATCAGCCAATCTATAGAATCGAAGTTGGGAACTGCTCGCATCTGCCTGACTTTGCATTGACTTCCACTCTAACCTCATAAAAATTCCTCTTAAAATGTATGATTCACTGAAAAAAAAAGGGGGGGGGGAAATAATAAAAAACCTCCTTTTTTTGCCATCATAGACCAACTAAGTTGCTACTTGTCTTCAGATGATTCGGGAAACTTGATAAAATCCCTTTTACTCATTTTTTTAAGCAAGAAGAAACATTAATTTGAAACAAAAAAAATGGTGGGGGGATGATGAATTGCCATTTAATATCAATTTCTCTGTATGTCTGTACATGCAGGACATCCCCATAGACGAAGAGAAGACTTGAGACAACAGAGATGTGATTTTAAAAAAGTATACAAAAAATATCCTAGATGGAGAATGGGAATAACAAGAATGTTTTAAAAAAAATGTCAAGCATGCCAGCAAAAAAAGAATGAGAAGGAATAATAAAGGTACAGACATTGTTTAAATTTACAAAAGAAGTGGAGAGCCATGACTGCAGAAGATAATATGTACATAAAAGAAACATTTTAGCAAATAATACTGAGTGATAGAATTTGATAAATAAAATTGAAGGTTTAGTGCACAATTCCATAATCCTGTGTATTGGTAGAGTTAAAAGTGTTTTTTATTTGATTATTTGATTATTTATTTGATTATCTCAATAAGATAGCAGCAGTTTGACTCCACATATCAGTGACTTAAGTGCCATGCATAACACATGCTTGAGAAATCATGTCTTTTTTGAGGCATGACTGACTGGCAGAAGATTTTTCCACAGTGGGTTGCCATTACTTTCTATAGTAGACTATTGTCCAACCAAGGCTATAGAACCCAATATGTCCTGATATTTATCCCAAAGCTGGAGGGATAAGAGATGAATTAATACCTTTCCCAAGAGTATTTGCGTAACAAATTCAACTGGTATTTGAACTCAGGTCTCCAATTTCTCGTTCTGCATCACAACATACATTCAAGTGATTACAAACATACTCTGCTCAATAAATAACATTAAGTCTTAACAACTGGTTGTCAACCTTAGTGGAATACCATCTTTTTGGAAAACCATTCATATATGCTTTAACACTAAATTGGCTCTTATTCATTCATTCAACAAAAAGTGACCTTGTTTTTGTTCAGAATCTGACAGCATTCCCTTCATTTTCAGGATTGGACAACATTTCTTTTTTTATATTATTACGAGAATGCATTTATATATAAAAATAATATTAATAATGTCTAAAAAATTGTAGTAAGGGATTCTATTGAGTCCTACTTGTTATTACAAAAAGTTTTAATTCATGAAGTAGTCATAAAAATAAGGAAATTAGAAATAGAACTTTTGGAAGATGCTAAAATGTTCAAGAAAATTCCAGTAGATTCGAGAGATTTCAAGAAATATGTAAATTAGCTGTTAGCCCCTATAAAAATAGGTTTTGGGAAGGGAGTAGTTAGTTGTTAACAGGATTTGCTGTCATCATCAACTCCGCTCGATTTGTGGATCTGTGCATTCAGTCAAAAGAATCTCTAAGAAAAGTTGCTGACCAACTAAAACCTGAAAGAGAACCTCATGGAACTAAATGGATAAATAGATATTTTTGACTCTTCCATTGACCATACTGGAAATTATTCTTTATAAACACATTTGAAGACTTCCATAAAGTATAGCATTTAAACTACTTTTCACTGGGTAAAGATACTTGATACCTTCCTTCTCTTTCGTAACACTCACCCATCACTCTGCCAGTTGTAAACCCTGTTTTCTATTTGAATGCAAAAAATTGTATATTAGTATAATATTTTTATTTTGTGTTATCGGAAATTAAATATTTGTTTGTGATTAAGCTCTGTGTTTTGGTCAATCATATTTTTTCTTTTGTTACAACTTAATACGTAACAATATGCCATGTCCTTTCAGGATGTAGGTGATCATGGACTTCCACTTGCCCCTACCTCTTGTTGCTCTTAGCACATTTCCTCTTGGTATCTCTCCAAAGCCCCAGTCCCCCATTCACTTGCTCAAGCCCATCAAGTATGTCATGCACTGCTTTTCACTGCTTTCTGCTGTCTCGCTTCCCCTCTATCCACCTTTCTTCCTCATCATGCTTCCCAGAAACCTCAGCTGTCTCTTTCTGATGCTAAATATAAGTTTTCTTTTTGTTTGTGTCCTCTCCAAAACCTTGTCATTGCTCATATGTTCAGTCCATGGTATCCTCAGCATCCTTCTGTAGAACCACATGCTGTTGCTTTGAGTCTCTCCATCTTTGAGGAGATCGTCCAGCATTCACTGCCATACAGGAGGACAGATATCACAGTCTCATTACTCTTTTCTTTGTTCTAAAAGAAATCTTCCTGTCTCTCAATACTCTGGTTAGCTTTTGAAATGCGTCTTTGGCCATTATGTGTTTTCAGATCTTAGTGAATACCCAGCTAAGATGGCCAACTTCTTTTGAGCATTATTTGCTTGAAGGACAATAAAAATGGCATAATTCTGCAGGGATTTCATAGTCATTTTTTTCTCTATGATGACAGGTGTGATTTTTAATTATTTTAAAAGCAAGGCAATAAAGCCACTATGACACAAGTGAAGGGGTTTTCTCCTTCATGTGCTGTGTCCCTTCAAGATATACACGATCATAGACTTCCACTTGCTTGTCACTTTTATTTTTCCTCTCCCAAACTTGGCTACACCATTTATTTATGTGTCCCAGTAACCTCAGATGTCTCTTCCTGATGTTAAGTATGAGTTTTGTTCTCATTTGCATTCTGACACTTTGCTGTTGCTCATTTGCTCAGTTCATGGCATCCTCAGCATCATTTTGTAGAACCACATTTCTGCTGCGTCAAGCTTCTCCTTCATTCTTGAAAATATCGTCCAACATTCGCTGCCATACAGAAGAACAGTCAACACACAGCAATCCAGCACTCTCTTCTTCGTTTTCAATGAGATTTTCCTGTCTCTCAGTACTCTGGTTAGCTTTGGAAATGTGTCTTTGGTTATTCCAATGCACCTTTGAATTTCAGTGTCTCACTTTCCATTCTCTATCAGAATGCTTCCCAGGTATTTAAATTACTCTACTTAATTTATTTTATCTTCTCCAACCTGTAATTCGCATTCTGGCGTCTTCTTTTTTCTGATCATACATTCAGTTTTTGCTTAGTCCTTTCTTCTCGCTTTCTCTTGCTATGTTCTTTAGGAGGTCCTGCATTTTTCTTTCTATGTTTGCTATCAGCACAGTGGCATTCACGTATCTTACAGTGTTGAGATTATTGCCAACAATGATGAAACCTGGCAAGCATTTCATTTCTCACAGAATTGTTTTGCTGTATAGGTTGAATAGATCCAATGAGAAAACACATCCTTGTCTTACACCTCTTTTTATTTTTGTATACCTGCTGAATTCATTTCCTATCTGTACACAAGCAGTTTGCTGCCAACATAGGTTCTTGAATATCTTAATATCTTTCCTAAAGATGTTGCTGAGCATCTCGAACAAGTCTTTGTGGTGTACTTTGTCAAGTGCCTTTGTGTATTCTATAAAGCACAGATAAAGGTCTGTCTGCATTTGTATTTCTCTTTCAGACATTATTCTGAGCATGAATATCAGGTTCCTTGCTCCAGTATCTTTAAGAAAGCCACACTGTTTTTGTACTGTATTTGGGCCGATTCTGCTGTTCATCAGAATCCATATGATAAGTTTTATGCGGCTCGTTAGATTATTGAGTGAAAAAATATGAGAAAAGGAAAGCCTGTATTAAAAAGAGAAAAGAATAAATGAAGGAATTAAGACAGAACAATTTATGGAAAGCTTCGTCATCTCATCACGCATGTAAATATAAACTTTTTCATGATATGGATCAAATTACCTGATGGGTTGAGTTTTCTATCCTTGGCTTGGGTGGAAACCTTGACATGGTGTAATGGTTAGCAAGCTTGTTTTACTAGAATGATTACAACTGAGTAATGAGCTTGACTCTAACTGGGTGCTCTATACTTCTGGTTTTGTGCCACATTTAAGCTATGCTTAGAAAAATCACCATTCTTGATTTGGGTACTCTTGGGTGTATAAAAATTCTGCTATACTTCACTATTAGTTTATTTTTAAAAATTCAAACTACCAACCCCCACTTATTTCCATGGAAATTACTGATAAAAAAAATGAAAATAAAAAAAAATGATCATTTAGAATTTTGAAATGGATTTTATACAGATTCATTCAAATCTAAAAGTTCATTGAAATCTGGATAAATCAAAATAGTATTTTAGTTGTGAAAAATGCCATCTTTTCTTATTTTTAAAATAATTTAGAAGATATGGCTGCAAATATAAACATTTGAGAGGTGACTCTTGCAAGCAATATTCTATTGAAACAAAATCCTTACAGTTGTCATGTAGAAATATAAAATTGAATTTGGACAGGAATTAGAATGTTTAAAAAGTCCATCAATGAAGAGGTTTCATGAGGAAATGATGTCAAATCTCTTCCCCAACATTTATTAAAGATGCCATCAGAGATTTGATTCCACCAAAGGATATGAAAAGAGCAGACAAAATTGAAGAATCAGAATTTTTGACAGGGGAAAAATGGAGGAGATGAGGAAAAGCTATCATTGATTTTTCTGAAAAATAAATCTATTTGAGATCTTGTGAATATTGGAAACACTTTTTCACCTTTGCGGAAATTTGTGATAATGAAGAAATAAACCAGAATGTAATATTCCTTGATAGAATGCATCCAAGTGATTGATGAGTGTGAAACTGATGTTATTCATACCTGTTGCAATCCTTTTATGGCTATATACAACAATGCACATAGATCCATACAGCTTTGCAAGGCTTGTGGTAAAAATTTTGATGTAGAATGAAATTGTTTTAATTCTTGATAAATATTTTTTGTATGTTTATATGCTATTCCTTGATTTAAATCAACTAAATTCTTGACTAATTCTACCTCCACATCAAATTCCCCTACCCCAAATTTGTAAGTTTTTGGAAAAACTTCCACTCTTCTCTCAAGTATGTTACATGTTGTTTTTCCTTGTCTCTCTATCTGATGTGTTAGTATCAGAGTCTCCAAGCCTTCCTTTCTCATTACATGTCTCAAGAATTACAGCTATCTTTTTCTGATGTTATGCATTAGTTTTTTTCATATCCATCCTCTCCAAAACCTCATCGTTGCTCACATGTTCAGCCCATGATATCTTCAGCATCCTTCAGTAGAACTACAGTTCAATTACTTCAAGTCTTTCCTTCATCTTTGTGATTATCCAGCTTTCACTACCATATTGAAGAACAGGCATCATATAGTAATCTAGTAATTTATTCTTTGTTTCTGGCAAAATCTTCCTTTCACTCAATACTTTATCCAGCTTCTGGAATGCATCCTTGGCCATGCCAATTCTCCGATCTTGAATTGCATCCTTAATGGAATGTACCCGAATGGAATGAATCCTGATAGAGATGAGTGCACAATAAATAAATGATAGGTTTGTAAACATAAGAGGTCTGAATAGGTTTCAAATTTAAAAAAAAAAAAAAAAAGACCATATAGACATTTCAAAGAACTTCATAGAAACACTCCTGTACAAATTAATTGAAACAAAACTAATAATGTCTTCCAAGGATCTTTCACACTTTCTTTGATCATGTATATGCCATTTCTTGGCATTGTTTTTCTCTTCTGATTGCATTTATTGTTGTTTCTATATAAGTTTTGTGTCTAGTAATACGTTTTTCTTTTCGAGTATCAAGATTCATTGGGATTTGTTTTTAAGGACAAGGTCCCCAAGTCCTACCCTGTTATTTAACCCATAACTGGAGGGAAGGGACGGATTAATACCTTTCCCAAGGGTACCAGTGCTTAAGTGAATGCAGGGTATTCAACTGGAATTCGAACTCGGCTCACCTATTTCTCTTTTCGAGCCGATATCCACTGCACCACAATGCACATTGTCACTAAACACTTATAGCACCTGGTATTCCCAAGCGATCACCCATCTAAGTACTGACCAAGCTCAACATTGCTTAACTTTGGTGATCAAGTGAGAACCGGTGTGTTCAACGTAATATGGCCATAAGCCAATGATATTTGTATTACGATTTGATTGGTGTAAGATGGCAGAGGAAATATGACAACGACACCAAAGTAAATAACAATTAAAACATGTATTATAAAGCAATAGTTTACATAGAGTAGATTAAGCAAATATTGAAGGAAAAGTTGTTTCCTTTGTAATGTTAAGAAACAAAGTCAACAGTTGAATAAAGTTCCTGAAAGGAAGAATAATGTAATGTACATACTGTTAAGTTCAAGAAGCTTCCAATTGAAAAATGTGTGAATGTACACGTGTGTATTAAAGAAATAAATTATCACCTAATTGTGACCTACAATTAATACAGGTGTGTGAGCAAGAATTAAACCAATGTCTCTCTGCCATACTGGATAGCAGGGGGGGGGTCTTGCTTGAGTTGGGAAACCGCTGCACATTATTCTATCACTGGCCAATAGTAGACACCCAACTGAAGAGATCACGTGTGCCCCCTGCCTAAATACACAAACCAAACTGTGTGAGACAGATGACAGATAAATGCAAGGCGCATGTCTCAAAGATGCGTAGGTGTTAAATACACAATATGTGTGGGTGTGAATGTAAAGCTGTGTATGTGAATACCACAAAGGTATACCAGGTACAAGCATCAAGCATATGGTGGCAAGTGCCGATATACACTGTAATATGGGTTTTAATGCCATCTCCCCTTTTTATCAAGGGATAAAAGTGCTGGTTGAATCCAGTGACTTGACTCAAAGAGTTTGGAGTTCAATAACTGGTTCCAGCAGAGGTGAACAAAAACTTTGCGAGTTGTGTTAAAGTGAAATAGCTGATACTGAGAGATCTATAAGAGGCATGGTTCATAGAACTAGAACAATATACTTCAGTGAATTAAATAAAGGGTTCAGTTTGAAATTCCAATCATGCAAAAAGGGTTGGAGTGTACAATGGTCAAAACGTTGTGAATATGGCAATGAAAGTGAAGACAACAGCCTGAACAATGTTGATAGTGTAAATATTTACTATACCTCATCTCAGAAATATATATACACGCATGCACACACACACATATATATATATATATATATATATATATATATATATAAAAAAAAAACAAAAAAAACAAACAGAAACACTGCATGGTCACTGTCAATTTTTTTCCTTAATGTGATCATCAGATCGAGGTATCATGCAGTTGATATAAGTAAATGACCTATCCACAAAATTGAGCATTCTTCTCCAACAAATGCAGAAAATTCTAAATTAGATATGAACAGACTGTGAGAGAGTGATAGGTATGAACAGACTGTGAGAGAGTGATAGGTATGAACAGACTGTGAGAGAGTGATAGGTATGAACAGACTGTGAGAGAGTGATAGGTATGAACAGACTGTGAGAGAGTGATAGGTATGAACAGACTGTGAGAGAGTGATAGGTATGAACAGACTGTGAGAGAGTGATAGATATGAACAGACTGTGAGAGAGTGATAGATATGAACAGACTGTGAGAGAGTGATAGATATGAACAGACTGTGAGAGAGTGATAGGTATGAACAGACTGTGAGAGAGTGATAGGTATGAACAGACTGTGAGAGAGTGATAGGTATGAACAGACTGTGAGAGAGTGATAGGTATGAACAGACTGTGAGAGAGTGATAGGTATGAACAGACTGTGAGAGAGTGATAGGTATGAACAGACTGTGAGAGAGTGATAGGTATGAACAGACTGTGAGAGAGTGATAGATATGAACAGACTGTGAGAGAGTGATAGATATGAACAGACTGTGAGAGAGTGATAGATATGAACAGACTGTGAGAGAGTGATAGGTATGAACAGACTGTGAGAGAGTGATAGGTATGAACAGACTGTGAGAGAGTGATACAAACACACTTGAGAGATAAACAGATATAAACTGACTGCTATAGATAAAACAATTAGACTTGCAACATCAGTTTCAGGGACTAGGCAATTTTTGTCATTAGTCCATATGCATATCCATGAGCATCCCATATATATATATATATATTAATATACTTAATTACAATAAAGCAACACTAATTATTATAGACTAATGTCTGAAAAACCAATGCTAACCTATCAGTAACTTAAATCGTCAATAACCCAACGAGCACTACCTCGTAGATTAAATAAAGGGGAAGAAAAAAAAGAAACAAACCAAGCAAAAGAACAATGCATCAAGTGCTTGTTTGAAAGAAAAAAACCCAAGATGAAACTTCAACAGTAAAGTGCTCTATACGAAAGTACGAAGGTAGAACAAAAAATACAGTACACTAAATCTAAAAATGAGCCAACACCGACTGCGGTTTCACAACAGATCGTCTGGCCCTGCCGATCCATTTTGTGAAACCACGGTCGGTGTTGGATCATTTTTAGATTTAGTGTACTCTATGATATATATATAAACTTTCTGCGACATCCTGTGCTAGTAAGGAAGTCCGCTGTTAGGGTCAGGCAAGCTGAATTATTCAATCTCAGTTTATCTATATTAAATTGCAAGAATCAATTCTTGGGTTTTAAAATTTCCATACTAATATTTTACCCCCCGCCAAACCTCTGATATATAAATATATTGAAGTATACTTATTTTTTTGCATCAGCGTTGAAGCATTTCAGCAGATATTTTGTGTGTTTTAACTTTGATATTATATACATATTACACATACACATATATACACACAACTAAAATACAGATTTTGTATTTGTAAGGCAAAGTCGTTGATGCATTTCCTTATCTTTTGCTTTCACATTTCATCATAATAATCTATCTGAATTAAACATGATTGAATCAACTGATAAATAAAAGAGCCAATAATTTCAGTTCATTCATATCAATAAGCAAATTTCTCAGCTAAAATCTTGAGTAAATTTTTGTATTTTTTCCACTGCCAAGATATCACACACTGCCCAATAAACACTTACTTATTTCCATTAGTTCATAATATCTCCATTTCCACACTTTTCCATGTTGAATATATAATACATCAATGATATTATCTGTAACATTTCAAGTAATTTTTGTACAATTAAACCTCTTCTTTGTATATTTGGCCATAACAGGAAGCATCATTTTGGAGTAAGGAGGCTGAAGAAGGAAGTCATTTATCAGCTTACTAGCAGTATAGCCCGGTGTTGCTCGGGTGTAATGAAAGCTTTAAAACTAATCCATGATCCTGGAGCTCAGACTGTTTGGACGTTGGCACGAAAGACTAAAAAGCAACAGTTGTTTCCAGTTAAAGCGAAACCGTAGACTGAAAGAAAAATGAATGGATGTAAGTCAAATTTTGATTTCCTGGTATCAATATCAAATAAGTTTTTTTCATCGTAAACTGAATTTTGAAGGCTAAATAAGTCCTCTGAGTAAATGGTATCATGGCTGAGACTAAGAACGACAATTATACCTACTTAGAGCCAAACCCAAAGCAAAAACTAAAATAAAAGGGCTGAAAAAATATAGACATACAGGCAGATAAACAGAAACACACACAAACACCTTGCCTCTTATATATATATATATTATTGATTTTCTGCACTATTGTAACAACTGCAACCTTGAAACTTCTGAATATCGTTTTTTATGTCTTTGTCTATGGGTGTATCAAATTTGATTAAAATCGGACCACTCCTACTATAACCTGATTTTTTCGATTATCGATTTTCGATATTTATCTGAGGTACCTCGACACAAAACCTAGCTAAGAACACTCACAGACGTTTATAGTACACCTGTGTAAATTTTCAAGAAAATCGGTTCAGCTGTTTCGGAGTCTATAGGTGATAGACACTAAAACAAAATTCCATTTATGAATGAGTTTAGATAGATCAGTCAATTGTAATACAGACCAGTGGGAGATTTCAACACTCTTATATTATTTGCTCAGCAAAATGAGCATTACAGTAATGGGGGGGGGGATGGTTTAAGAATGTGCAGACTACCACCAGGAAGAAGAAAACTGAATAACCACCCCAATTTCTATTTTTTTGTCTCAGTCTTAATAATTATTGACACTACTTTGGTTGTTATCCTTATTGCTGATGCATATTATCCCCCCCCCCCGATCCCTCTGACTGGGGAAGGGGTCCAAGGCCAATTGTAGCCACCACCATCTGGGGTGTGTTTTCTCACCATCACTATCTTATCAACATTTGAGTTTTTCTAACTATATTTATATACATTACAAATTAAATTAGATTCTTGCACCAGGTTTTGGTTATCATTATTGTAGAAACTTATCACAGGTATTTTCAACATATTGTTATCATTGTCACAGCTATTGTTTTTTTTTTTTTTTGTTATAATAATAAAGATTTTATTGAATTAATTGCTAGGTGTGCTGCAAAGAAAGTTGGTTCACTGTGTCACAAGTTTTATTGCCAGAATCTATCTTACACATTTATACCTGATTCCTTTTTACGGAGAGTATAGCAAACATATATTTACCTGTAGCTAAAATACTCCAACATTTTAAGAGTAAAAATCAAAGAGTTCCTGTCCAGAAATGAAAAACAAAATAAAAAATAACGTTCGTCTATATAAAAATTATATTTTATGAATTTCTAGGCATGTTATTAGGAAAGTTGGTTCACTGTGTCATACTAAATTTTTCATGCTAGAATCTTTCTTACATATATATAAGTCTACTATTTGTCCTTGCTTTGAATATTGTTGCCACAGTTGATCTGGTGCTCCTGCTATATATATTTCAAGATTCTTGATAAAATCCAAAGAAGAATACACAGTGTTATTGGTCCTGACCTGGCATCTCAGATTCAGTTACACTCACACTGCTTTTATGTAGCTTTACTGCACTTTTTCTCTAAATTGTTAGCATCTGTCTGTCAAGGGAGACAATGAAGTTCTGCACCTCAGATCAATCTGTTGCTGAGTTGCAGTGCCTGTTGTGACTGTACAGGCCTATCCTGGATTGGCAGGGTCAATTGCACTTGCCACAGGTGGAGCTAGTGCCTGGTCCTGAGAGCACTGATGCAACCCTCTGCTGTCCGCATTCTCTCTTCTCCTTCCATTGCTGGTCTCTTCTCTCCTCACTTCTCTTGGAGCATACCTTCATCGCACTTCTCCATCTGCTGTGGTCTTCAGCCACCCAACCCGCTGCATTGATGCCACCTGCCCTCATGTCTCACTTGCAGACATCCTTGTAGCGCAGTACAGGTCTTCCTGCAGGTCTGAAGGCAGTGGCAAGCTTGCCAAATAGAACCTTCTTAGGGATCCTTCCATCATCCATTCACCTGGCATAGCCAAGCCACTGAAGTCGACGCTGGGTGAACAGATCAAACATGCTTGGGATGTCCACCTGATCAAGGACACTTATTTGAGATGCAGTACTGCCAGGTGATTTCCAAGATTCTCTTGAGTTAACACAAGGTGTTGAGCCTGTGCGCTTAGTAATCATAGAGGGTTCATGATTCACTGCTGTAGAGCAGTGTGCTGAGCACACAGGCCCAGTATGTCATGATCATGGTATTGGTGGTCAGGGTCTTGTTGCTCCAGATGCTCTTTGTCAAGCAAGCCGTAGCTGTTGCCACTTTGCTGATATGTTTGTGGAGTTTAGCGTCCAAGAAAAGGTTGCTGGAGATGGTAGAGTTGAGGTATGTGAAGTTCTTGATGACCTGGAGGGTGTAGTCACTAATAGTGATGTTTGAGGTCCTGCTTACATCTTGGCCCAGGATGTTTGTCCCTTTTAGGCTGATAGTCAAGCCAAACTCTCTGCATGCGAGATCAAAAAAGCTGAGTCATTGCAATTCTTCTTCAGAGTGTGCCATCAGTGCTGTATCAACAGCGAAGAGCATCTCATGTATAAGGACCTTTCGCACTTTGGTGTTAGCTCAGAGGTATGCAAGGTCGAAGAGGCTGTCATCGCTTCTGGTGTGGAGGTACACTCCATTCTCTGACTGGCTGAAGGCTTAGGACAATAATTTATCTAAAAAAAGTATACAACTAATTAAATCCAGAGAGTGGCCTACTTTCTATGTATGTAAAAAAACAGAATATATACATTGTTTTATTGACAAAAAAAAAAAAAGAAGTTATATTAGCTCTAGGTAATTCTATAGAGCACTTTCATAACCTTTTAAACATGGAGCAAGTAAAACTAGGATGCTCCCTAAAGGATATCAGTCAGTTAAGTGCCATTCGTGATACACACTTGGGCGATCATGTCTCGAAAGAGACATGACTGACTGGGCAGAAGATTATCCCGCAGTAGGCTGCCATTGCTTTCTGCGGTAGACTGGTTGCCAACCAAGGCTATAGAACCCAATCTGTCCTGCTATTTAACCCATAACTGGAAGGAAGAGATGGATTAATACCTTTCCCAAGGGTATTTGCACATAAGTGAATACAATGGATTCAACTGGAATTCGAACTCGGCTCCCCGGTACCTATCCATAATAGACATCTTTACGAGTTACAACTACTACGTAAAATAGAGATATTTATCATGAATATGCAGTGGAAAGAATATTTTTTTCTTAAACAATATAAAAGATAATAATAATTACAATAATAATTTTGGATTTAAAACTTTTAACCATCAACCATATTGTAAGGACTTGGAAAAGTTTGAGGCAGACTTAATAGGAATAGTTAAAAAACTTAAATATAAGAAGTTAAGATTTAATAATGTGCACCAAAAATTGAACGCAAATATAAATAAAATAAGGAAAGATAAAAACATTTATGTAAAAGGAAACAAATCCACGTATCTTTAGCAAATGAGCCCCAAAAGTTATGATAAAAAATTATATAATGCTGTCGTTAAACACTACAAAAAAGTGCCCTCTGATACGGAAAATAAAATCAATCAAGAGCCTAGCAATTTAGAATGTAAATTTAATTTAATTAATCGAGTAGAAAAAATAGCCTTAAAACAATGTTTCCTTACTATTAAGGATCACAAAAGTACCTTTCCTAATAACCCCAAATTCAGACTTTTAAATCCTATTAAAACTGAATTAGGCAAAATAAGCAAGATTATATTGCAACGAATATGTAAAAATCTCAGACTATTTACAAACATAAATCAATGGCAATCGACTGGAGACTGCATAAAATGGTTCCAACAATATGAGAAAAACAAACATTGTTTGTTCATCAAATACAACATTAAAGAATTTTCTCCTTCCATTACCGAAAACATATTTAATGAAGTGATAAATTTAGCTAAACAATATAACAAAATATCTGAAGATGAGATCCAAATAATTAGACACTCCTGTAGAACCCTACTACATTGCAATGATTCATTATGGGCTAAAAAGAATGATACCAACAGATTTGACAACCCTATGGGAGCTCATGACGGAGCAAAGGTGGCCGAATTAGTTGGCTGCCTTCTATATAAATTAAATGAACATATTGACTTCCACAATCATGGATTATACCGTGATGATGAGTTAGTAATAGTAAACCGTAGCAACCCACAGAAATGAGATAAATTAAGAAAGAAGTTACATTGGTTTTTTAAAAGACACGGATTTACTATTGAGGTAGAAAACAATTTAAAAATAGTTCATTACTTAGATGTAACATTACTGTATACTAAAGAAAACCATAAACTGATATACATTAATACAAAGTCTAATCATCCCAACCATATCATGAAAAGCATTCCGAAAGGCATTACAAATAGACTATCTATTAATTCGTCTAATATTAACATATTCAATAAGCATAAACAAGCATACCAGGAAGCTTTAATTAAAAGTGGACATTAGAATACATTAACACTAAAACTGAGAAGAGTAAAAACAAGAGCAGAAAAATTATTTGGTTTAATCCCCCAGTTCAACCTAGAAGTTAAGACCAAAATTGGTAAATTATTTTTTTCTTTGTTAAAACAGAATTTTGATAAGGAGAGCAGATTACATAAAATTTTCAACCATAACAATGTTAAGTTAAGTTATTCTTGTATGCCCAATATGGGTAAGTTAATCAGCGGTTTTAATAAAACCAAAATTATGAAGAAGAATAATAATAGTAGGATTATGTGTAATTGCAGAATTAAAAGCAACTGTTTACTTAAGGGTAAATGCCAACAAAACTGTGTTGTGTACCAAGTTAAAGTATATAAAAATAATGAGGATCTAGAACCTAAAACTCACATAGGTGCAACACAGGATAGTTTTAAAACCAGATTTTACAACCATACTAGTAGTTTCAGAAATTATAACTATATACATACGCTTGCTACATATGTATGGTCCATCAAAATGAACTAAATATTGACCCCATTCTAAAATAGAAAATACTTAAACAATGTACTAAATATAGAGCAGGACATAAATTTTGTAAATTGTGTGGGAGGAGAAGTTCGCCATAGCTCTGTTCAAACCCGCACATAACATACTTAATTCCAAATCCGAAATTTTAAATTAGATCGTATGTTTAGCATTACTGTTATTATTATCATCAAGTGTTGTAAGCCCCCGCCTTTTTTGAATAAAATGTTACCCCCCATCTAGAGTGTTTGGTGTTTTCTATTTTAGTCACATGTTTGCAGAGTGTCTTATATACTACCGCCTTACTTCTGCCTAATTAGCCAACTTACCCTATGATCCATTTGGTGAAACCTTGGTTGGTCTGCTGGCTCTAGGTTAGCTTCTTTCTTATTTATTTGCTCTGCTATTGCATTGAGCGCTTTATGTGTTAGGTTCCTCATCTCAGGGTTTTTTCTTTCGACTAGTACTTTGACTAATGTTCAAGTGCTTAGTTCGTTTCTTTTTTTGTTTCTGTTTTTTTCCCCTCTGCGTCTATACTGAGTGGGTTTTTCGAGATGTGTTCAAAGATAAATTTACAGTTATATATATATATATATATATATATATATATATATATATATATATATATTTTGTGTATTTTGGCAGCATTTTTTCATTAATGCAGGTTTCATTGAATAATATAGACAAGTTTTGTCTATTAATTTTGTGTAGGATCCGTTTGTACTGTCTGATATACTTGATGGTGATATCGTTGAAAGACAACAAAAAAATCATAATTTAATTCTCTTTATTGTTAATAACTTAAATGTTCTATGTTTACTGTGTGTTAATATTTATTCTTTGATAATGGCTTATGTGAGCCGAAAGCTTAGATCCAATAAAAAAAATCAACAATTACTGTAATTTTTTGTTGTCTTTCAACGATATCACCATCAAGTATATCAGACGGTACAAATGAATCCTACACAAAATTAATAGACAAAACTTGTCTATATTATTCAATGAAAGCAGCATTTATATATATATATATAAAAACAGAATATCTACTCAAATACAAGTATTGATTAAAAATAATGTTCAAACAAATAAATTATGTGTTTGTGTGTGCATTTATTTTAGGCAGCAAATACATGTTTCACTGAGTCATATAAACATATTCTGTCTACTTAGTTTGATAGTGGTTCTTCCCGGTTCTCTAATCAGTTTCTTAATGTTAAATTAAACTCATCAAGGAAGCTACCGTGATTTTTTTTTTTCAACCTACTTTCAACTTATTCTAAGCTCATCTTCAGGGGTAAATTACAAAGACAAATATACTTTAACTGAAATAAAATCTGCATTCCATTGTCATAGTGATTTTTAAAATATGGGCAAACACTTTGTTTTAGATATTTTAGAATTTTTTATTTATACATTATAGTTATGGAATTATTTACAAAATAAGTATTTCAATTTAAAGACGCTAATTGCGAATTTGTTGAAATGTAACTGGCATTGGTACATAATGTTATTTTCAGTTTAATATGTTGTTGCTATATTTGTAATAAATCGTGTTGACTGTGTGTGAATATGTACATACTGACATGATACATAAAAATAAAGAGAAATATCTACATGTGTTCTGATTATAAATAATTTGGCAATTTTTTTCTGTATAAAGTTTTATTAAAAACTAGCAGTATAGCCTGGCGTTGCTCGGGTGTAATGAAAGCTTTAAAACTAATCCATGGTCCTGGAGCTCAAAAAATTTGAATGTTGGCATGAAAGACTAAAAAGCAATAGTTGTTTTCAGTTAAAGCGAAACCGTAGACTGAAAGAAAAATGAATGGATATAAGTTAAATCTTGATTTCCTGGTTTCGATATCAAATAAGTTTTTTTCGTTGTAAACTGAATTTTCAAGGCTAAATAAGTCCTCTGAGTAAATGGTATCATGGCTGAGATTAAGAACTATAATTATACCTACTTAGAGCCAAACCTGAAGCAAAAACTAAAATAAAAGGGCTGAAAAAATATAGACATACAGGCAGATAAACAGAAACACATACAAACATCTTGCCTTTTATATATATATATATATATATATATGATCAATTTTCTGCACTATTCTAAGAACTGCAACCTTGAAACTTCTGAATATCATTTCTTATGTCTTTGTCTATGAGTGTATCAAATTTGATTAAAATCAATTTTCAATATTTATCGGGGGTACCTTGACACAAAACCTAGCTAAGAACTCTCACAGATAGTACAACTGTGTAAATTTTCAAGAAAATTGGTTCAGCCATTTCGGAGTCTATAGGTAACGGACACAGAAACACACAGACAAAGTTCCATTTATAAATAAGTTTAGATTAGATAAGTAATTAGCTCTGAGGATGTGATTTGTGGTGCAGTGGATATGAACGCAGAACAAGAAATCGGGGAGCTGAGTTCGAATTCCAATTGAATTCTTTGCATTCACTTACACACAAATACCCTTGGGAAAGGTATTAATCAATCTCTTCCCACCAGTTATGGGTTAAATAACAGGACAGATTGGGTTCTGTAGACTTGGCTGGCAACCAGTCTACTGCAGAAAGTAATGGCAACCTACTGCGAGGTAATCTTCTGCCCAGTCAGTCATGTCTCTTTCAAGACATGATCGCCTAATTGTGTATCATGTATAGCACTTAACTTTATTAGCTCTGATCCTTTGTACTCACAGACGTATTTTTAAATAAACTGCATTTTACACGCATTAAACGAATTACTGTATAATACAGGTTAAAGTCAAGTATGAAACATAACCCCCAATCTTGGTGAAGGTATGAACTACACATAATGCTTATAGATATGAGGGAGTGTTAAAAGTTCTCAGCCCAGTCAAGAATGTATCACAGAAAAAGATCTCAGGTTTGGTCATTTGGTTAAATTTAGGAAGTGTGTCAGATTGGGAAATTTTCAGCATGATATTTATATCTTCCAATTTGAAACTAGTTTATTTTTGAGTAATGACTAATTTTTGTTGTGTGTTCATCAATCATGCACAAATCTGTCAGTAGAAATCGTAATTGTTAGCTTTTAATCATTAATTGCTAGAATTACAAACGGAAATAATTCCAGCATGGCTCTTAGCCAAAGCAGGAAAATCTATAATTACTCTGATGTTTGAGAAAACAACTTAAAACCTCACAGATTGCTATTTTGCAATCTCTAAGAAGATGCAAAAAAGGTCTCAGCCTGACCAAGAAAAGTAACCTAGAGACATGAAATGTACATGCTATTCTACTTAGGTTATAGAAGTATTCTTTAGGTACTTTTTCTAATCATTTCACCCCAAGGTAATAAAGCCACTAAGACACAATATAAAAGAATTTGAGAAAATGAAAACATTATGAGAGAAAGAGAGATAGAAGAATATAGAAGAATACAAAATAGGGAAACAAAAGATAACAATTGACATTGCATTTAAACTTTAGAAGATCAAACTTAACTGAAAAGTTACAGGCCAGAGGAGAGTTCCACAAGTGAGAAGTTTAAGAGAAAAAACTATTAGCATAGAACTTAGTTAGATCTAGCCTTTTCAACAGTAAAATGATGAGAAGGTCTCATCATTTTACTGTTGAAAAGGCTAGATCTAACTAAGTTCTATGCTAATAGTTTTTTCTAGTACTACATTAAAATTCATAAACTCTAGGTACCAAAGAGGAAAGTAATATTTACTTTGAATAGTACAAAAATATGGCACAAGGCCAAAAGTATGGATAGGGGGAAAGTTGGTCTTCAATCTGTCAAACTTAACTAGTCACAATTACTGAACCAAACCTACAACAGTATTCCTTACACCAAAACACATTCTTACTTACCATTTTTACTACAACCACCATAATACCTGTTATGTACATACCTATAGACAGTTATGGTTATGTCCCAATCCTTATATAATATTTTGGACACTATTTAGAGAGTGTGATATATTCTTACTGTCTGGCAGTTCTCTACTAGCTGTGGTTATTTACTTCATGCAGCTTGCGAGTCTTGTATTTGATGATGTTATAAATGTTACTACTTATTTCCAACTCCCATTTTGGTTATTACTTAGTAAGTAACTTTTTAGGTTACAACAATACCTCAAAGTTTCTTTGTAGTCCTAACTAGTTCTTGTATGTAAAATATGTCAAGGAGAGTGTGGTGGTGGTGGTGAGGGGGGGAGGGGTTTAAAATAACTATTTAAAAATGAGGACTCAAAAGAGGAAAACTGATTAGAATAATTACCTTGAAAATATTTATAGGGAAAGGAACAGAAAAGATACAAGATGGCAGTGACTCATTTTAGTGCAGTTGTTTCTAGCTACAGTAGAGCCTGTACCATTCTATGGCTGCAGAACATGGAATCTGACCAAAATAGAGGAAATCTCTCTCCGCACGATTTATGCATGTATGATGAAAATGGTTCTCGATGTATCTTGGAGAGACAATATCACCAATACAGTTCTATAGTGTTCTTTCCCCTGGATCACAACAAATATCACAAAAAGGTGACTGAAACTTGCTGAACATTGCATCAGTCAGTTAAGTGCCATAAGTGATACATGCTTGGGCGATCATGTCTCAAAAGAGACATGACTGACAGGGCAAAAGTTTTTACCATTACCAAGGCTATTGAACCCAATTTTTTCTGCTGTTTAACTGTCGCAAAAATAAATAAATAAAAAAAATATATATATATATATATATATATATTGGTTGGAAGCACACACAGGAAAAGAAAGTATTACAAGTCCAAACAAGTTCACCAGGCAAACCAGATTCTCACTTCTCGTCGTGATCTCCGATATGCTGCTCACCAACATGAACAAAGAACTCGACTCTCCCTTAAATGAGCATACCATGTTTTATACATTCAATCCCGTTACCATTCAGCCAATGAGCACCCAGAACCAGTCAATAAAAATGGCTACAAGTGACACCAACACCTCTTTGAGCATGAACTGCTATTCAATTCACCAACCGTCTGAAGCTCGTCAATTTGCCATCTTCATACTCCCTTGCAAAACATACACGCGACTCTGGCCGTTTTGGGTCACTGAGGTAAGTCACTGTTACACTCCCCTTTGATCTCCTGATCACAGGTGATGCATTCCGGGATGGGTCTCTTCTGCCGGGTACTCCTTTGAAGAGGAACAACAACTACGGCCTGGAGTATCATTGGGTGCTCCAGTATTGTTCTCTGAACTGCTGGTACTCAGGGAATTACCTGATGATCTAGATTTTAAATATACAAATCATTCACTGTACTCTGTGTCACTATCAGAGTCTGATAATGGATCTGATTCTAAAAAAGGGTTTAAATTTTTTACATGCTGCACCGACATCAATCTGCACCGACTGTGGACTGATTACTTAGGTTATGTGAGACCCATTTTGAATTTGGTCGTGCATCTACAGTGTGGAAATTTAACCCAGACAATGTCTCCTTCTTTGTATACTCCTTGAATGTTTTGTGGTGCAAATGAGGATATGGTACCTATGCAGCATGTTGGCTGGTGCTGTGGAAGCTGAAAGACTGTCTTTGGGAGTGACATTGTGCCAATAGACCGCCTCTGGCACCAAACATTGTTTTCTGGCTGTGACAGTCTTGATACTTCTATGACAGTGTTCCACAATCCCATTCCCAGCCAGCACATGAGCACATCTGAATCTCAAGTGTACCTCCACTTCTTAAAGTTCTTACAAGTAAATGCATTCTTATTTTCCTTGGAACTTTTAAGAAATCTTTTTTCACACACTACGAGGATCGAGAGCCACACAAGGTGAAAAGTTATTTGCTGAATGCTCTGCTTATACTGTTCTCAAAATTTGTCAATTGAACCATATTTCACCTACCTTAACTCTCTAACACTAACTCATGATAAATTTTAAAACTTTATTTAATAAATTGAAAAAAAAAAAAAATCAAGTGAACAGTGACATGAGAATTTTCCACTAATTTGATGAGCATATAATTTAGCCATCTCATTTGGTTTTCATTAGAGCAAATGAAAACCAAAATTTCCAATTATTTTTGGCCCCTGCTATTTTCTCTTCATTTTTGCAGTTCTATTCACACTTCCTTACTACCTGTCCATTGAATTGAAACCGATTACTAATTGCCAGCTGAGGTCGTATATATGCTATGAGGGAGTTAAGAAATTAATAAAATATGAAATGTTTTGCTGAAAGCTGCTCTCTAGAGAAACTTTAAGATTTCACGTGCCAACAGCTGCATACTTCATTAAAGAAAAGGAATTTTTAAGAAACCCTGAAATTTTGGTTTTCCTTGTTTTCATGCTCTCAAGGAAAATCTTTTTTTATTAAAGGCTTTGGAATTCAAGAATAGAGTTTGTTGATGATTGCTTCATATTGTGACAAATGCTGTTTTTATTAACAATAATTCGAAAAAAAAAAAAAGAAGCCAATTGGAAAAACTGGTAACTGAGTTGAAATGCTATGGCATCACAAGATTTGACAATCTTTCTACTACCATCCTACAAGGTTCAACCTAAGGCAGTGGTTCCCAAATGGTGCAGGTATGGGAAAAGAGGATATCAGGTGAGGCAGAATGGTGCAGGTATGGGAAAAGAGGATATCAGGTGAGGCAGAATGGTGCAGGTATGGGAAAAGAGGATATCAGGTGAGGCAGAATGGTGCAGGTATGGGAAAAGAGGATATCAGGTGAGGCAGAATGGTGCAGGTATGGGAAAAGAGGATATCAGGTGAGGCAGAATGGTGCAGGTATGGGAAAAGAGGATATCAGGTGAGGCAGAATGGTGCAGGTATGGGAAAAGAGGATATCAGGTGAGGCAGAATGATTGAAAGACAAAGATTTAGAAAGAGTTTCAAAAATTTCATATGCCAAAAATAAATGATGCGGGAACGATATAAGCAACAAGGTAAATTCTGAATGGAAAGATTTACACAACACGTAAGGGGTAAACAAATAACAGAGTTTATTGTACGGAAAAGTACAAGTAACAGAGAGTTATAATATGGTAAGTCAAAACGAAATGGGAGTCGAATCATCTCTTACTTCCTTAGTTCAATACTTCTTAATCTCTTCAGCGAATCAACAGTCAGGGGTGATAGGATATGCCATTAAAACAAAAATTAAAAATATTATGGATTACTGGTAATTGCATGCAGAAGTATAGATAACTATAACTAATTATTGACCGATTTTATGATTATGACATTTTTGCATTACATCAATTAAGAGTAAAGTAACTAGGCTTTGCAAATTTTAGGATAGAATTATCAATAATGATAATGTTCTGACTTTGAATCTGCAGTTAGCACTTTTAACCATCACCATTTTTTTTATTTTTAAATGTACTTTTACTGAATAAAATTTGGTGAGTTGCAAGCAAATTTTCATCCCAAAAATTCAGCTTAGAGACAGAAAGAAAATAGTTTGGGAACCACTGAGCTAAAATAACAGAAAAGGAGGTGAATGAAGGGAAAATGGGTTGACAGCATCACTGAGTAAATTGGAAGATACTTCACTGAGACCCAGAGAGTAGTACACGAAGGAAATTTTGGGAGAAGGCTGGTCATCTATGCAGTGACTCTACAATCACACGCAATCAGGGGATGGACAATGATAACAGTTTGAAACTATCAAAAATACTTTGATGATGCAATTATAAAAAAAATTGTCTGTTATCTCCCATATTGAATTCATCTCCGATATTAAGAAAAAATATGTTATTGCTGATATCATGATACATTAAAGATACTAAACTATTTCCTGTTTTAGTAAAGGAAATGAAATCCTTATATTAGTCTTGATAAAGCCCATCAGAGGACAAAACATGTTGATAAAGAAAAGTTTTGTTTTGTCTTGAGGGCCATAGTACACACTTTACATATTTTTAGAGGCCAATATAAAAGAATCAGTTCATATATCAATCAATGTTTTAATTGTATCATTTTTTTGCAAACAGCATGAGATTATTAAGAAAAGAGAAATGTAACTGTAGAAGAAGTTAAAAAACAACCAAAGGCAATAAAAAACTCTTCAGTTCAGGAAGGTGTAGTGGATTGGTAAATTAGATTGTATTTGTTTGCATAAGAGATATAATGTGTATAGTAAATAAAGAGACAGGTAAGAAACTGACTGTGGCTCACATGCCATAGAACACAATGTGTGACAATTATAAAAAAACAAGCTAAGATTAGCAGTATTGCTTTAATATCAAATGATTCTACAAGTTGAATCTCAGATTAGAAAAACTTTTTAAACAAAAGTTTAGCAATGAATACTTGGAAGAGTGATAAGCAGACTTGAGAAACATTTTCCTGCAAGACTGAATGGAAAAGTTTTGATTTCTATCTGAATATTTTGCATTTTTATTAAATATTATCTATTGGATGTGTTTTGTGGTACAGTGGATATCTGCTTGGAACAAGAAATCGGGGAGCCAAGTTCAAATTCCAGTTGAATTCCTTGCATTCACTTACGCGCAAATACCCTTGGGAAAGGTATTAATCCGTCTCTTCCATCCAGTTATGGGTTAAATAAAAGGAAAGATTAGGTTATATAGCATTGGCTGGCAACTACTCTACCAAAGAAAGTAATGGCAACCTACTGCAGGATAATCTGCTGCCTAGTCAGTCATGTCTCTTTCAAGACATGATCACCCAAGCATATATCATGTATGGCACTTAACTGACTGATTGTCTTCATATTTGTTATTGTTATCAGAACATTTGGGTTATTGAGCTTCTGGCCTTCATTGGAGGCTTTAAGGATTTTCAAACTGAACCCTTTCTCATTCTGTTGACCATGTGTAGTTCTTATTTAGTATTGCTCAGTTACTGCTTACTCTGTTTCAAGGACACACTGTGTGACCTGGCTCAAGGATTGTCACCAAATTCATGAACTGAAGCTTTAATCCACTTGGCTATTGTCAGACTGAACAATTCTGAGTGGAGAACTTGAAGCCATAAACCTAATTTGTTTGCTGAATGGGTCAAGCAATAACTGAGCAGTGCTAAAAACGAATTAGATGAGATATTCTTGGACATGGGCAGTTGAACAAGAACAATCTACTTCACTAGATAAAATAAAGAGTCCAGTTCAAAAACTCCATGATGTTTACCCAGATTGACAAGTGCCTGATGAAGGCTTGAAGGCACAATGGACAAAATATAATAAAAAACAACAAAATTGAGGACAACAGCCCACATGCAAATAAAGACTTTATAATTTTCAACTGAAAGTAGCAATAGCTTTTCAGTCAATGAATTTTGAAAATGGCTAATATTACCATTACCATTTCAAAATATAGTCTCTCCACAATATCAGCTTTAATAAGATGTCTTACTTCTACGGGATGAGGGCTTTATTGACACAAGTTGACTGAAGATCAATGATCATAAAAGAAGGCAAAATAGAGAAAACCAAACTGAATCTTTCAATTGTCTGTGTGTTTCATTGATTAGTTTTGTGTCGGAAACAAATTCCTCTTTAAAAACATTCAATCAAGTTCTTGGCACAAAAGCAAATCTTCAGCATTGATCTTACATTCAACAGAAAGACACAAGACATACAGCCAAACATAGAAATAAAGAGGTACACATGTTACCATGGCCTTGATCACCACTCAATATCAGCCCAAGTCTGGACAAACAAATGCCAGTTGGCATATCATCAGGCCATTCAGCGTTTTACAAGTGTATGATGATTAGGCAATCTGGCTGCGATCATCCCTTCATCATTAGCAGAAGGCATTAATGTTTATTCTTCCAACACCATTTCAATATTATCATCACCATAAGGCATTATATGTTCGATCCTAGACAATGATCTTTCCTAAATCCCTTGATGACTTACTTTGTCATTATCACAAAGTAAATCAATTTCATCTTCTAACTGGTCTTTTTCTACTCATAACATAAATCAATAAACCTTTGGCTCCATCTGTAAACCTTTCTTCCTGACATCTGGTCTGACATTTTTGTTACATTTTTTTTTTTTAATCGTTTCACCCCGAGCAAGGCATTCCACTGCCACTGTAGCGCAGGGGGTTACATAGGGTCGAGGGAGTGATGGGAAAGGATGGTTAGATATAGGAAATGTTAGAAGGAGGGTGATAGAAAGGGTACCGAGAATAAGGGTTAGTTAGATGGTGAGAGTGTTTGAGAGAATAGATACAAGTTAGCGTGTTAGGAGGTGTCTATTGACCTTACATTTAAACTCCTGGAGATTGTAACCGTCGGGGAAGCAATTGTGTAGAAGAGAATTCCACAGCTGGGAAGTGCGAGAAAAGAAACTGTTGGAGTAGAAGTTGCGGCTGCATTTTATCAGTTTCACTGTAAAAGGGTGGGATCTAGCTGCCAATCTAGTTTCTCGTGCAAATTCGTATCTAGGGGGCACCAGTGATCTAAGTTCATCGGAGCAAAGGCCATGAAAGTATTTATAGAAGAGACACAGGGAAGCCATGTCACACTGGTGAGAGAGAGACTGCAGGCGGTCTGCCAAGTCAGTATCAATCATATTACAGACTCTCCGCTGTACCTTGTCGAGAAGCCCGAGGAGAATAGCAGGGGCACCCGACCAGATATGGCAGCAGTATTCAATGCATGGGCGGATGGTAAATAATTATTTCTATATCTTATATCTTGGTTTGTTTCCAGACTAACGTTGACTTCTTTCTCTTATAGCTATCAATAACAATGTGCTTTCCATTGATGGTTTAAACTTTCTAATTTGTTTTTAATCAATTTTGTTAATTTCTGTTTCCATACATTGAGTCTGATATTATACATTCAATACATACAGTGGGGAAAATAAGTGTTGGACACATCCCATTATTCTTTATTTAACACATTTTTTATGCAGCGAATAACGCGAAAATTTAACAAGAAATAGTTACTCATTTAACAATAACAAATAACTTTAGAAATTGGAACATTTTAATGCATAACAAAAATTATATAATAAAAACGAGAATAGCCTGGAAAAAAAGTGTTGGACACATTGTTTTAAATTATATTTTATTATTATTTTTTTATAAATAATGCTGGAAATTGTTATTTGCATTTTAATTTGCCGACACTATTATACGTTTTAGAAGTGTCTCGATTGTTGTAGACCATTGTAATAAAAAGACAGATACGGAGGTAGCTTAAGATAAGCTTTATTTAACTAAGAATTAAGCAAGGTATAAGACGCCGCGAATCTGCAGCTTAGTTAGAAGGAATAAAGAAAGAAGGAAAGAAAAAGTCAAGGGAAGTAATTCACTTCTGGAAGGTACAAGCGGAAGTTAAAGAGTTCTCTTTTCTTTCAGCACAACCATACTCTACGTCGTTGGAAAGTATTGGAACACGTTAGTCACCAGTAAGCCATCACGCGTGAAGGTTCTCAGGATGAGTAAACGTAAAGAACTCTCTCAAGTCGTCCGTGATAAGATTATTGCCGAGCACAAGAATGGAATTGGTTATCGGCGTATATCTGCTCAATTCAAAATCCCTGTAAGCACCATAGGAAACCTTATTAGGAAATGGAAGGTGCATGACTCAACCGTGAACTGTCCGCGCACCGGAGCTCCTCGCAAGATGTCGGATCGAGCAGTAAGGAAGATTGTACGAAAAGTTCAGCAGCAACCGAGAACAACACGAGGCGAACTTCAGAAAGATTTGGAAAAAGCAGGGATAGTAGTAACGAAACCAACGATTAGTAATGTACTCCGACGCAACGGTCTTAAATCGCGTACACCTCGAAAGACACCATTACTAAAAAAATGTCATGTTAATGCTCGTCTGGAGTTTGCAAGAAGCCACTTATTGAAAACAGATGATTACTGGAATAATGTGATCTGGTCCGATGAGACGAAAATTGAACTTTTCGACATTAACTCTATACGTCGAGTATGGAGAAGAGATGGCACAGCGCACGATCCCAAGAACACCCTCCCCACTGTAAAGTTTGGTGGTGGAAATGTCATGCTCTGGGGATGCTTCTCTTCAAATGGTACTGGGTCACTTCATATTATAGATGGAAAGATGAATGCAGCCAAATATCGGGAAATTCTTGAAAATAATCTCTTGCCTGCTTCCAATGCGTTAGGTATGCGACAGGGATGGATCTTTCAACAAGATAATGATCCCAAACATACTGCTAAAATAACCTCCGATTGGTTCGTACAGAACAAAATAGATGTTCTTAAGTGGCCCAGTCAGTCCCCAGACTTAAATCCTATAGAAAATCTATGGAGAGAGCTCAAAATCATGGTCCACCAGCGAGATCCACGTAATATTCAGGATTTGAAGAAAGTATGTGTTGAAGAGTGGGCCAAAATCTCGCCTAATCGTTGTCACAAATTAGTTTCGTCGTATAGAAAACGCCTCGAAGCTGTAATAGCCAATAAGGGGTTTTCAACTAAATATTAGATGAAATTGTGTTAGTGTGTCCAACACTTTTTTTCCAGGCTATTCTCGTTTTTATTATATAATTTTTGTTATGCATTAAAATGTTCCAATTTCTAAAGTTATTTGTTATTGTTAAATGAGTAACTATTTCTTGTTAAATTTTCGCGTTATTCGCTGCATAAAAAATGTGTTAAATAAAGAATAATGGGATGTGTCCAACACTTATTTTCCCCACTGTATATTGCTTAAAAATATTTACAGGTTAATTTTCATTATATCTACTTTTGTAATATGCTATCCATTCAACTGTTGTGCATAATTTTTATTTCATTTGACTTGTCTTTCTTTCATGTTCTCCCATGTACAAAATAAATCTATTCCTGGAGTTCTTTCAGTTCTTCATTCTTTGTTTTTATTATTTTCCCAGAACATTACATCTGAAAATTACTTCTTTTTTTATTAGATTTAAAAAAAAACCATTTCATAAGATGCAAGGAGTTAGTGAAAGTGAAAGAGGATGAAAATAATTTAGTGAGTCAGTCAGTTAAGTGCCATACGTGATACACGCTTGGGCGATCATGTCTCGAAAGAGACATGACTGACTGGACAGAAGATTATCCCGCAGTAGGTGGCCATTGCTTTCTGTGGCAGACTGGTTGCCGACCAAGGCTATAGAACCCAATCTGTCCTATTATTTAACCCATAACTGGAAGGAAGAGACGGATTAATACCTTTTCCAAGGGTATTTGCGCATAAGTGACTACAATGGATTGAACTGGAATTTGGACTCGGCTCCCTGGTTTCTCGTTCCGAGCCGATATCCACTGTACCACAACACACATCCCATATGCCAAAAAAAAAAAAGAATAGGTTTCAGGAAGAGAGAGAATGGCAACTGATGCTGCATTTAAATTTTTGAAGATTGTAGGTATCAGGAAAGCAAGAAGCTGGAAGAGAGTTTCAGAGATGAGAAGTGCTAGAAAATATATACTATTTGAATAGTACTTACAGTTGAATAGTAAAACAAAGAAACCTTGTAGCTAATCTAGTAAAACATTTAAATTCAGGCAGTCAGGGACCTAAATGAGAAGAGATCATTTGAACAACTACCACAAAAACATTTATAAAAATGACAGAGGAAAGTCATATTACAGCAGGGAAAAAAAGAATCAAAGTCAAGATAACAGGTCACAGTTGATGACATTAAAGACTTTTCTATCGATTTTGTTGAGAATATAGAGATATATAATAGGAGCACCAGACCAGATATGGCAGCAATGTCCAATGCACAGGAGAATGATAGATTTATAATTGTACAAGATGGATTCCAATAGGAAAAATTGTAGAGCTTGATACAGTTATCCAAACTACTTAGTAGCAGATATAGCAATTGGTTCAGTATAATCACTCCGCTTCTTATCAGTAAAAAACTTGAGACCAAGAAGGTGCAATGAGTTGTTCCCATGCTGATGGAGGATAAAATGGTTCTCTATGATGATTAAAGGATTTTACTTTAAAAACAATAAAATTTATAATCCATTTCTTGCCCCCGTTAACAACTGATTGGATATCATTTTTAAGAGCAGCTGCCAATTTGTCAGACACTTCTTCAATGTGCCCTGTCCTTTCAGAACATAGGCGATCATGGCTTTCCATATCTCCCTATCCCTGGTGGCTCTTAGCACACTTTCTCCTGTTACACCACACAACCCTTGTTCTGTTATCCACCTGCTCAGGCCCTTCAAATATGTTACCCACTGATTTCCCCTTTCTCTTTTCCCCCTCTATTTGGCCTGTTAGTATCTGGTTCTTCAAGCCCTTATTGCATGTCCCAGGAACTTTAGCTGTCTCTTCCTGATGCTCAGTATTGATTTCCTTTTTGTTTCCACCTTATCCAAAATCTTATCATTGCTCACATGCTCGATCCATGATATCAGCAGCATCCTTCTGTAGAATCCTATTTTAATTGCTTCAAGTTTTTCCTTCATTTGGATGATATTGTCCAGCATTCACTCTTTAAATATATACAAGGTATCACCCGCTGTCATCAATTTCATCAACATATCAAACTTAGTTATCAGGACATAAATAGTTGTGTTACCAACATAGCTAGTTGGGAACTGATGACACTGTGAAGGTTGTTGATAAAAATAAAAAACAACATAAATCCAAGGCGAGAGCCCTGGGGTACCCCTACATTAATGCGAAAGTGTCCATTTAATACGTACTTCATTACTTGGTTTGTTAAGAATAATGCATTGTTAGATATTAGGCTTGAGACATCATAACCCTTGAGCTTGTCGAGAAGACCAGTATGTCAAACCTTGTCAAGTGCCTTTGAGATATCTTAAGCCTGGTGGACAAATTCAGTAATAACAGTTAAAACATCATTGATTGATTTAAAGAAACAAAGGCCATAATGTTTATCTGAAAGAAGGTCATGCGAAGTAAGATGCTTAAACAAATAAGACTTGATTAGAGCTTCTAGTCGTCGTATTTGATATACGCTTGTGTGATCATGTCTCTTTCAAGACATCATTGACTAGGTAGAAAATTTTTCCATAGTAGGTGTCATTACTTTCTGCAATAGTCTGGTCACCAACCAAGGCTATAAAACTCAATCTGTCCTGCTATTCAATCTATAGCTGGAGGGAGAAGAGATGGATACATTTCCCAAGGGTATTTGTACATAAGCGAATGAAACGAATTCAACTGAAATTTGAACTTGGCTCTCCAATTTCTTATTCTGAGCCTATATCCATTACACAAGAGTCTCTAGTACTTTCCCAAAAAGAGATAAAAAAAATTAACACAATAATTTGAGGGACCACAATGTTCACCAGAGTTCTTCAAGCAGGAACTATAGAAGAGAATTACTATAAGCTATTCCTTTTTAAATTTTCATTACAAATTGTGTTTTTTGTTTAGGTTTTCTAAACATTTCTTCTGCTTTTCTGAGCCTCATTTCTTCCTAAATTATTTTCTGGGAGATACCTTTAAGATATACTGTAAATAATTTTGAGAAAATTATATTCCTTTGTTTAATTCCTTGTTGTGATTTTTATATTCTGTCTTTGAGTTGACAAATTATTGCAATAATGTTAATGGTGAAATTATTCATTTCCATATAGTAGAATACTCACCCTTAACTGAACAGTGTTACAATCAGTTGAAATTTATAACATCTTTTTCTTAAAACAGTTTTTTAGGAAATTAGAATTATTTTTCTAATACTGATAAGAGTCTCATTCCAAAACTTTTGATTTTAGTAGTGTGGAAAATTGATAATTTGATTTTTCTCTTCTAGTTACATGTGATACATATTTTTGCAGCTGTTGACAGTCTTCAAGTAATATATTTTTTTTATTTATGATTTTATAGTACCAATTGATAGCAGCTGATAAATAATCATCTGATTTAAAATTTACGGGATTAATTCATTTGAAATCATTTTTAGCTACTTAACTATAGTATAGGCTCCGATGAAGAATTTAATTTCTGCTTTAATAAATACTATTTTATTGTCCACAAAAGCCTAGCAAAGTATTTTTTTTACTATTCCATCTTATTACCCAGCTACTCTATTGTTTGTAGACTGTCTATTATGGAGCAATCACTTCTAAAACTTTCCTGTTTGTGTGGGAAGATTTTGTTCTGATTGCTAAGTATTTTAGAATATTTTGTGTTCCTGAGAAAAGAAATTAATAGTATAGAACCCACATTTACATCTGGCTAGTTTAACAGTAAAACAATGAGACTTAGTTACCGCTATGCTTAAATTCATACAGTTCAGGTACTAAGAAGAAAAAACTATTAGAACAAATGCCATGAAAATATTTATAGAAAGTGCAGAGAGAAGCCATGTTGAAGGTGGTGGGAAAGTAACTGAAGACAAGATGCTAAGTTAGAATCAATTAAACCTTATTTTGGCTTTTGTTGACAATTTTGAGAGATTTTGGAGCCACAAAACAAACATGGTAGCAACATTCAATGAATGATAGATGTATAAATGGGCAAAATGAATTCTGACAAGAAAAATTGTCTTACCCAGCACAGTGAAACAATTGATTCAATATAATCCCTCCACGTTTTGTCAGTAGAAAACATGAGACTAACAAGACATTTCTTGCCCCAGTTAACCATTGATTGGAGGACATGCTCGAGAACAGTTGCCAGTGTTACTTTGTTTGAACTATTGGACTTACTTTTGGAGTAATGATTTGTTTCATCAGAATAAATATCTCGTTAGAAACTGATGGCATCAGGAAGGTCATTGAGGAAGATAAGAAACAATGTTTGCCCATTTAGAAAAATCTTCATATTCTGTGTAATTCAATATGTTTGTCTTGAATGTTGGACTGGTATCTTGTCTTCTGTAATATTCACTTATTACTAAAAATGTAGCAAGAAGCATTTGATCTGTTTGCAATCCCGTGCTCTACAAAGAGACAGTAACAATAGGCAAAAACAATGCTGTTCTACAAAAAACTTTTGTGAATGTTTAAAGGACAAAGTCCAAATTTGATTTGAAAAATTTTGAAAAATATGAACAAAAATAAAATCAAGAAAGTAGTGCTTGGTTTATGGTCTGCAGAGGAAATTTCCAAGACTTATTTTCAGACCAAAGATGCTCACCACGAAATAAAGCATTTATAGTAAGAATGAAAATTATTGTTAAATTAAAAATATCCATTAATTACAAGAAATTTTCATTCTAGAATTTTACCTGCTTAAGCCACAAGATATAAAGGATTCAATGATCAAATATCATGAAGAAATGGATGATGATAAAAAGCAGCAGATACATAAAAGATAACTATTCAATGATTTCATTCTGTTTTGTTGATATAAAGATTTAGACTTTAGATTCATGAATCCCTTGTTAATAAAATAACGAAACTGAAGAGCTCCTAATAAAACACTGAGATTTGTCATGTATGTAACATCTGAAACAGTTCGCCCAGAGAACAACATTGTTTATGCAGTCTCAAATATGTCATAACTCAACTGCCATAAAGCTGACATTTAACAACTGAAATTTAAGAAAAAAAAAAATATATCACAAATTTTCTAACTTGATAATAGTTAAAGGTTGAGAGCCAAACCATGAAATCTTAGACAATTTTAAATACAATTATGTTTGAGTAGATATCTCTGGGTATTTATACAAGACCTCGCCACAGGGTCAGCATGTGGCACAAGGCCAATTTTTATATGGGAATTCCGAACGCACATGCTTGGGTAAAAATTCACCATAGAACCTGCATAAGCGAGACTGAGTCTTGTCTACTTCCCCTTTAGACAAGAGACTGCTCTTCAGCATAAACTCATCTGGGTCCATCTTTGTCTGAAGACAGAGAGTCCGATAAACTTGAGTTTGCCAAAACTATCTTTGTCAGACTGTCTCTGAGTGGTGGGGAGAGGGAGAGAGGAAATCAGACAACGCTTTGCCAAAGGGCAGAGTTTCATCTGGGAAAAAGCAGACAAAAGCTTGTCCCTGCAAATGTAGAGTATAGGTAAACTTTTGCCTGAGTGTATGCGCTAAGAATACTCCATGTAAAAAATTGGCTTTGTGCCACATCCGGCTTTTGTGGAGAGGTTTGAGTAGGTACTAAGTAAATATCTCTGTCTATTTACAAATAATGAAATTATCTTCCAACCTAGTTCATCAAAAATCTTATTAAAAAAAATGTAACCCTCAGCACAGATTGAATTTTTTTTCTGAGAGACCACCTTTTAACCATGTAATAAGGCTTACATGGTTAAAAGGTGGTCTCTCAGAAAAATTTTTTTAAAAAAATTCAATCTGTGCTGATGGTTACAGAAATCTTTACAGCCAGACAAGTAAAGCTTAATAACCCTTTTTAAGAAATGTATGTCTCTTATTGTAGCTTTTTGATGCCTACATCTGCTAACTTATATGTTCATATCTGAAACAAACAATAACTGACAATTTAATTTATGTCTCCTCACATCCTCAAAAATCCCAATTCATTTTCTTTACATAGTTTACACTTTCATTCTGACCTGAAGATGCCAAGATTGACAGACATCCATGAAATGTTGCTTTAAAAGCTTTTCTTTTTTGTTTCATCATTTCTACATATCTCTCACTCTACACACAGTGTGCATATCTCTGACATTTTTATAACTAATTTATATTATTACTAATTTGTCGGTGTCACAAAATATGATGGCAATTGTTAGGATGTTTTAATAGGAAGATACAATGAAATAAAAATCTTTAAATAAAGTATTGAGGTTCAATAAAGCGGAGATAAATGCCAATAAACCATTTAATTAATCTGTTAGTATTAAATTTTTTTAGACATTCAATGGTATGTACAATTCATTGATTACTCCTGGAATTATATAAATTGCTTTTGCTCAATATATTTTCATGTTACAATTTCTTAACATATTTAATAAAAATATGAAAAACATTAGCAACAAAACAAATATGATAATGACAAAGCCTATATCTGGACCAAAGTGAAACAAGATGATCACTTAATAGAAAAAAAAAAAATCTAAGTACCTCATATGAATAGCTTGAACAGATAAGACTGCAATCTAAAAAACATAGAAGTAAAGGAACTGATTAATTAAACAGTTCATTTTACTTGGGAACTAATTTTTTCTAAGTGCAGATAAATATTTTATTTGTGCAGAATATTAAAACTTACTAGAAGTAATCCCTCCTAAATTTTCTAAAGTTAATTTAGCTCCCTTCCTATGACAGATAGGACAGGATATATATATATATATATATATATATATATATATATATATATATATACGCATTGATAATATATTGTTTGATGATTATTGCCCTTTATTCCACTCAATACAGACACCGCTCTTATTTTATAGGGCTATCTCTCATTCTTTATACATGAACAAGTGATTAAAAAAACAACTACCCATCATTTATACAAATATTATCAAATGTAAATATTTTCTTTTGTAGCTACTAAAGTCCTTTTCTTACTTGAGAGAAGAAATTCTCCACAATCTTATTTCTTATTACTAACCTATCTCACATAAAATAAGCACACTTTATTCCATTTCTATTACACTTGAATACTGAAGACTAGAAAATAAATCAGGTCAAGCAATTCTTTTTATGTAGACTTAACTCAGAGCTTTCTCAGATCAATGGTTAAAAATGGCTTCAAGCAAATGATGCTCGAAGTTCTTAATGTGGCCTATCCTTCTTCAAACCTTGTGGACTGACACTACAAAATCAAAGAACTGTGCCAAATAACAGAAAGTAAACTTTCAACAGTTGAAACAGCCAATGTTAATGCTCCACACTATTTTGAAAAAAGGTCAGGAAAAAGACCTTGGTCAATACCGGAAAGTGTGAGAACAGTCATTGAGCTTGAGAAACCTATTTTGCTGAAAAATTGTTTTAATTGGAAGATTTTATAAATTTCAATTGCAAGTAGCAATCAATGCCAGATGTTTCCACATAAAGAAACAACTCTTATCATGACAATATTCTGAATAAGCATCAATACTTAACACTTCTGCTGCTGTGGACATATTTATATAGCTTTACAAAATTTCCACTGCCTGCTGTTATGTAGATATGTTTTCATAAAACGTGGGTTTCTAAGATTGCTTTATAAACTAAGTAATACTTACTTCATTGTGGAGCAGTGGATATCGATTCAGAACGACAAATCGGGAAGCCGAGTTCAAATTCCAGTTGAATTCCTCGCATTCACTTACGCACAAATATTAATCTGTCTCTTCCCTCCAGTTACAGGTTAGATAATAGAACAGATTGGGTTCTATAGCCTTGGCTGGTAACCAGTCTACCGCAGACTTCTGCCCAGTCAGTCATGTCTCTTTCAAGACATGATCACCCAAAGTGTGTGTCACATATGGCACTTAACTGAATACTTAGTGCTTTTTCCAAACAAGTATAAACATCATAGTTTATGTGTTTTGTGATGATATTTTTTCACAATAATGTCCACCCTGAACAAGGCCCAAGAGCAATTCAAGTTAAAGGTTTAGTATATGTGACTGATCTCAAACCCAAACAAACAAGCCAAGAAAGATTAGAGAAGCATTCTCCTGAAAGTTTGTTCCACAAAGCAAAAGTTCCATGAAAGAAGCCATTTGAGTGAAATATATCACCAATGGAACACAAAGGGAATGAGGGTAGTTCACTGCAATTTGTGTGGCATGGTGGGTTTCAGCCAAAGAGGCCTGAACCAAGGAATGCTATTTGTCTGAACAAAGTTTAGTTTAAACTACAGAATATCAAACTGAAACAGAAATGGCAGTACCAAAGTAAAAATATCTTTATTTCCAGTAAACAACAATTTTCTATTTTTCTGTAACAGCCCAGGCAGTTAGGAAACAATGCTATAAGAATGCAACAGTGAATCTTTAAAAAAATGATAAACTGTATGAATAAGACATTTTAAAGGGGTTATTAAAGAAAGTGATTTTATAATTTTCTTTCTCTCTTGATTATGAGCAGCTTGTGGAATTACTAATTAACAAGTGAATTAGGAAAGAGTTTGAGTGTAAAATTGCATTCCTTTCTTGTTGCTATCATTCTAACCTAAGAATCCTGATGTCGGCAGCTATGTCTCTCCAGTGGTTTTGGTCATTAAAATTTAGAACCACTCGGTACTCCTCTGGTGAGCTGAAAGAACCACCACTATTTGCCACATTGTGAATTTTTGATCTGAACAGCAGTTTCCGGGTCCCTCAGGACAGTCCAATGGTAAAGGATGAGATAGCTAGATTCCTACACTGAAAGAAATCACTATTCATGCAAAATAAGTCTCTGTTACAACTGCAAGGACACAAAGAAAAAGAAATATAAGCAACCCTTCCAGTTCCTGTAAAAAGAGTCTTTTAAGACTATTGCTTTTATGTCACTACCAACAAATTACATGAATACAAAGTGTTTGAATGAGATTTACTAGTTTGGGTCGGAAAGTAACAGAAAAAGACGCATTCAGTCAGATCCAACTCCAACTGATCTAAGGCAGGTAATTTTGTGGTTCTTCGTCTATTCATGATAACATAGCAGTTTCTCTTGTAGGCTTTGTTGACAAAGTTAGTTAGATTCATATGGACTTTTTCTGTCTCTTACTTCGAATTGGACTTCTTGATGCCTGACAACCACAGACTAGACCAGATGATTCACTCAACTGTTTTCACTGTTTTACCGATCTGTGCCCAACTGCTCTGCTCTAGCATGCTGATCGCTTATATAGAGTGGGGTGGAGCTAAACAATGTTCAGGCACTACTCACTAATTTTAATATGGAAATTACCTTGACCACCATGCATGTTCACCTAATCTATAGTGAGAGACTATTTCTCAAGTAGTACTAAAAATGAAATTTCCACTTGAGTCTTGCCAAAACCACTTATCTCGTATACAGACTTGGCTGGATTTGGTTCTTCAGACCACTAAGAAATTTGATTTGCCATTTATCATACTTTTTACGGAATCACCATTTATCATAAACTTTACATAATGAATATGTCCATTAATCACTCCGGAATTATTACACTTAATTAACTAATAACTCAACCCCAGAAATAATTATAATAAAAAAAAACAAAAAACAAAAGCTTATTTCTGGTATTACTCCAGAATCCCTTCTACCCAACTAATTAGTACCTTTATCTCAATCCTTTAGAACTGTTGATTAATAATTCCATCGGGGGTGGGGGTGGGGGAACACACTCTTTGTCACATTATTACAATCATAGTGTTTTAAGTAAACATTTAAAATGAAGTTCATCAAATACTTTTATGATGAAGTGAAAGAACAAATATTGCAGAGATAGGGGGAGAAAGTGAGACAAGTAAGAGAAAAGAAAGTGAAAAAAGAGAGGAGAAAGAAAAGAAAGCATACACACAATATGAATCATAAAGGAGGAAAGAGGAAGAAAGCGGGGAAAGAGTGAGAGCTAATTGAGATTAGGGAAGAAAAAATATACAGAAAATGAATAGAGAGGAAGTAGAAAAGGGGTGAGAGCAAAAGTAAGAGAGAGAGAGGATTGATTTTTTTTTATGGCTTATCAAACATATGTGGGCTATTTGTAATCTGAAAGAATTTTTTTAATGTTAGAATAATAATTTTGTCTGTGTGTCTGTTAATGTTAATAATATTAATTATAATTAATATATTAATAATATTTATAATACTTTCATCTCTGTGTGTTTTTATGTTAATATTAATGATTTTATTGACACTGACAATAGTTTTATCAAATATAAGTCCTACTATTTAACCCATAGCTGCTATGGAAAGGGATGGATTCATACCTGTCTCAAGAGTATTTGAGCATGTGAATGTAACAAACCAGACTGGTAACAGCAAGAAGAGGGAG
>JBBBDQ010028615.1:0-123128 GCA_037127315.1 Ascarosepion bandense | reverse complement strand
ACTAGCCATTTCCTACCCCAGGCCACTACGGATTGGAGGTCCTTTTCAAGCACGGCAGCGAGGTTCGCTTTGTCGCCCACACCTGGTTTTTGATCGATGCGAGAGTAGATTGTTGTGTCATCGGCATACATGCCAACTTGGGATCTAATGGCGTCGGGGAGATCATTAATGTTGATCAGAAAGAGCGTGGGACCTAGGATAGAACCTTGAGGGACGCCCGCGTTCGTATGGTAGTTTTGGGAGGCATGCCCATTTAATACCACCTTCAATGTGCGGTTAGAGAGGAATGACTGGATGAGGTCAAACAGATGTCCAGTTAACCCGTAGCTCCGCAGTTTGCACAAGAGGCCAGCGTGCCAGACCCTGTCGCATGCTTTGGAGATATTCAAGGCAACGGTTCGGGCTTCGCCATTCTTGTCAAGTGCCCGGTATATGTACTCGGTAATGGTCGTTAGCATATTAGCAGTAGACTTGGTTAAGCGAAACCCGTACTGTTTGTCAGAGAGAAGCCTGTGGGCCGTGAGATGCTGAATCACCTCGGCGTTGATAATGACTTCGAACACTTTGCCAAAGATCGGAAGGAGACTAATAGGACGGTAATTGGCGGGGTCTGAGGGTTCGCCAGAATTCTTAAATATAGGAACTACACAGGAGGACTTCCAACAGGTAGGAAAACAGGAAGCAGATAGGCAGAAGTTATAGAGTTTAGAGAGGACAGAGAAGAGTTCTGGGGTATATTTCTTCAGGATTCCGTCACCGCATCTCGCTTTGTGTGGGTCAAGTTGTGCAATTATCTTGGCGACCAGCGAGGGTGCAATGTGGACGTTATTTAGTTGAACCTTAGTTCTGGGTGGGAAGTCTGGTGTAGGTATTCCTAACGAGTCCAGTGTCGAATTGGTGGAGAATCTACGGGCAAAGCATTCAGCCTTGTCCGCTGGGGAGATTTAGTCTTCGAAGTAATCGCCATCGGCATTTAGCACCTTCTGCCAACATGTCTCCAGCTGTTCACTGCCCTTGCGGTAGAACTCAGGGGGGTTTGTGAAAGTTTGCTTCATTGGTGAAGGATTTCCTACGAAGATGAATATCCAGGGAGTGGAAAGGTGGCAATCCGATGGCGCAAGGTCAGGTGAATAAGGTGTATGGCACAAATCTCCCACCCAAGTTGCTGTATGCGGCCTGGCGTTGTCAGGGAGGAAAAGAACACAGTTGGGATTCACCAGTGCTGGCTCGTTCTGGCGCAATGCCTGTTGCACATGTTTCAATTGCTGCGAGTATAGGTCTACACTGAACGTTTGGCTCCTTGGTAGCAGTTTAAAATGAACCACTTGACGACCTGTCCACCAAAACACAAACTTGCGTGGGTGCATAGGCGGTCTTGCGGTGTGCGGGACAGCATCCTGAGAAGACAACCAATGTCTGGAACGTTTGGAAGTTTCGTACTGAGCCCACTTTTCATCACTGGTAAGCACTTGATTGAATAAGGATGCAGTACGGTAGCGAGAAAGCAGCGATACGCCGGCTGCCGCTCGCTGTCCCTTGTGGACTTCCAACAGCGTTTGTGGAACCCACTTGCTCAGTTTCTACGTCTTACCTAGGCGATGCAGGTGAAGTGTAACTGTTTCATAGGAAAAGTTAGACTGTCTTGCAAGTTCACCACACGTTAGACTACTGTCCTCTTCAATGGCCGCCTTCAGGAGTCCGTCATTCAAGACGTGTGGTCGTCCACTGCGAGGCTCATCATGGAGAGACAAATCTCCCGACTTGAATTTTCGAAATCAACGCATTGCAGTACATTCATCCACAGAACTATCCCCAAACTTTTGACATATGCGGCGACTTGATGCAGCTGCTGATAAGCCCACTTTGAAGTCGTAAAGCAAACAGCCCCGAACGAGATCTCTAGACACTTCAATCTTTCTCACAGCTGTCCAGGCACGGTGAGCGTGTTTTTTATAACGTCTGTGTGCCTACTTCCGGCTGTCAGAATTTGAAAACAATTGCTACACGCATTTTGTATATATTTCAACTTCATTCAATGAATAATCAAAAAACGAACAGAACTTTTTCGGTTACCTTGTATATCCACTGGGCCATGTGTCCCCTAAGAACAAGAACAACTGAATTTTGGGGACTTGTAAACCTAATGTTCAGAAAACGTTTTTTATCAGAGTTCATAGTGGATAGAGACGTTGGTTAGTTCCTATGATTTGACCCAAAGAGTTGTGAGTTCAATACCAGACTACAGCGGTGGTGAACAAGTAACTTAGAGTGAGGTTAGAGGGAGATAACTCATGACCACGAAAAGAGTCTTTGCACATGGAATGAGAATGATATACCTCAGTGATCGTAATAAAGGATTCGGTTAGATATTTCTAGCACCTGAAGAAGGCCGAAGCGTACAACGGCTGAAACGTCGTACAAATGTCAAATCATGTGCTGTATATGTTTGCCGTATAGGTTTGGCAAATCATGTGCTGTATATTTTGGCAAATGATGAACCGTATAGATTTGCAGTGAAAATTTGTCAATTTGTAGCTATCAGAGAAGCAAGTATACGGAAAGGAGTTCAACAGATTAGAAGTGCGAGAAAAGAAGCTGATGGAGTAGAAGTGCTGGCTGCATTTGACTGTTTTGACTGTAAAAGGGTGGAACCTAATTGCCATTCTAGTTAGTAGCTCGCGTAAATTCGTGTAGAGGGGTCAAAAAGGAGCGGAGCTCGTTGAAGCAGAAGTCGTGAAAATATTTTAGTAGAGACAGAGAGAAGCGGCGTCTCGTTGGTGTGAAAGTGACTGGAGTCGAGCTGCCAGGTCGGGATCGATTATATTGCAAATTCTCCTCTAGAATTTGTCGAAAACCCTGAGATGAATAGCACAGCGCTCGACCAGAAATAATAACAACAGTATTCAATGCACGGACGGATCGTCGATTTGTGTATGTGGAAGATGGATTTTTTGTCAAAGAAGAATAGTTATATCTTGTTAAAAAATGTTTTTTTTTTCAATTAAATTTTTTTTCTTTTTTTCAATTAAATAATGTTTTCAAGTTAATATTTAAAAATTGTTAATCTAAACTATAAATGGAACTTTGTGTGTGTGTCTCTGTATGTGTGTCCGTTACCTATAGACTCCGAAACGGCTGAACCGATTTTCTTGAAAATTTACACAGTTGTACTATAAGCGTCTGCGAGTGTTCTTAGCTAGGTTTTGTGTCGAGGTACCCCCGATAAATATCGAAAATCGATAATCGAAATAATCGGTTTATAGAAAGAGTGGATCAATTTTAATCAAATTTCATACACTCATAGACAAAGACATCAGAAACGATATTCAGAGGTTTCAAGGTTGCAGTTCTTACAATAGTGTAGAAAATCGATAATATATGAATATGAAACGCAAGATGTTTATGTGTGTGTCTGTTTATCTTATTGTATGTCTGTATTTTTTCAGTCCTTTTATTTTAATTTTTGCTTCGGGTTTGGCTCTAAGTAAGTATAATTGCAGTTCTTAGTCTCAACCATCATACCATTTACTCAGAGAACTTATTTAGCCTTCAAAATTCAGTTTACGACGAGAAAGACTTATTTGATATCGATACCAGGAAATCAAAATTTGACTTACATTCATTCATTTTTCTTTCAGTCTACGGTTTCGCTTTAACTGGAAACAACTATTGCTTTTTAGTCTTTCGTGCCAACGTCCAAAGAGTCTGAGCTCCAGGACAATGGATTAGTTTTAAAGCCTTCATTACACCCGAGCAACGCCGGGCTATACTGCTAGTGAGTAATTCAAATATAAAATAAAAGGAAATAGTAGATGCCTTATTCATTAATTGCAGTTATATATGACGGGGATTACATGTGCTATACTGTTTATCGTTTCGACAGGCACGGATAAACGTTTCTTCATAAGATGTGTCAAAATGACAGTTTTTTAATGACATCCTCTTTTTTTCAAATTTTTTTTTATTAAACTATCTTCACTCTGAAAATATTTATTGCTTGATAAAGCAATTATTAAAATTTAAATAAAACTTAAACATGAAATTTCGATCAAAAATCTGCTGAAGTTGACAAAGCCAACCTCGCTGCCGAGCTGGAAAAGAACCTCCGATTCGTGGCGGACTGTGGTACGAAATGGCTCGTGAATTTTATCCAATGATAATGCTTCCAAACAAAGCTGCTATCTATTAACTATCACAGACAATCTCTCCTACCCACCATTAGCATGGATCAGTCTAGTTTCCTTGAAAGCAAAACAATGCGTCTCCTCGGCTTAACTCTCACAATAGACCTCAAGTGGAATAACTATATAGAATCCATAGCTAAATCCGCTGCTAAGAAAGTCGGTTCTCTGTGTAGGGCCAGAAAGTTTTTCCCGTCTGAAACAATCCTGCACATATACAAATCTACTATCTGCCCGTGCATTGAATACTGCTGCCATTTTTGGCCGTGTGCTCCTGCTATCCACCTAGGGGTCCTTGACAAAATCCAACACAGAATCTGTAATGTGATCCCGGATACAGTCACTTTCTCACCGGCGCAGTGTAGCTTCCCTGTATCTTTTCTATAAATATTTTCAATGAAAATTGACAAAAAAAACCAAAAAAACAAAAAAGAATTATTTATTACATTGTTTATTTACACGATTTATTTATTGTATTATTTATTTAAAAATTTGGCAAAACACCGGTCGATTCGATTTTTATAACATGCTAAATAATATTTTCCGTATTTTCACATATTTTAATAATTTAGTAAATGTTTATAAATTTATGAATAAAATCTTCACATTTATTACTTTATAAATTAGTAAATGAAAAATATTTCATTGCATTAGTTTTAATTGCATTAGTTTTTAGAATTTTGTAAATATAAAATTATTTTTGTAAATAAACAACAAATCTAACAAAAAATATTTAATAATCTTATCAATTCTCAACAAAACAAAATTATAAATTTACTTTCATGCTTAGATCTTATTCCAATTTCAATCATCTTCTTTTTAAAATAATAAACATTGTCGAGGAGTGAAGGTAGTTAAAAAGCGATGTCATGGGTGGGGGGGAGGTACTTTTGACACCACATCTTATTGCGTGAATGGTTATCCGTATTTTCCACGTCAACACCTATTGAATAGTAGGCAGGGTTAGCGTTAGTAAGCATTGACTAAACTTACCTTAGTTTGAAAGAGGTTAAAATAGTATGGTAGACAGAATGGAATTTATTATAAATAATTTTATGGGTGATTCATTTTAACTAGAGCTCTATGGCGGGGACCCCATACCTTGAGAGTAGTACCGGTAGTATAATGAGTACTGAGTTTCAGAGGTGAACTATAAAGAAAAGTTTGTTGAACTCGACAATTATTTCTTATTATTACACACTGAATGCTTCGGTAATGATACCTTGTGTCAAACTTGACTTTGTAAACCAAAGGCATCTTCTTCTTGTATTGGAAAGCTGTGGTAAGCAAGATTTTATTAGGGGTATAAATTAGTTTGTTCTATTTAAAAACTTTCTTTGTTTTTCGGCAAAAATAACACTCGTCGTGTTTATGATCAGCCAACAGACATAAATTAACGAGAAGAAGAAAAAAGGGAGGTAAAAGAATGAAAAAGAAGGACGACGACGAAAGAGAAAATCATTGGTAAAAATGTTTTCTGGAAGATAAATAAACTGATTGGTTTGAGGACAAACACACCCACTCATGAATCGCGCGTGCGCGCACACACAGACACACACACACACATACACACACACATATATATATATATATTAGAAGTATAGAAAGCTTCAAAACAAATTCATAGTCCTGGGGCGCAGACTCAGCCTAATATTTGTGTGAAGTATATATATATATATATATATTATCGATTTTCTGCACTATTGTAAGAACTGCAACCTTGAAACTTCTGAATATTGTTTCTTATGTCTTTTTCTATGAGTGTATCAAATCTGATTAAAATCGGACTACTTCATCTATAACCTGATTTTTTTGATTATCGATTTTCGATATTTATCGGGGGTACCTCGACACAAAACCTAGCTAAGAACACTCGCAGACGCTTATAGTACAAGTGTGTAAATTGTCAAGAAAATCGGTTCAGCCGTTTAGGAGTCTATAGATAACGGACACACACACAGAGACACACAGACACACACATACACAGACACACACACATATACACACACACTGACAAAGTTCCATTTATAAATAAGTTTAGATATCTATATCTATCTATATATATATAATGGAGAAGATGAGAAAAAGGGACATTAAAAGAGAGAGATAGAGCGAAAGAGAAGTAGCGAAAGGTGAGAGAAAATCAGAAGTAGAGAGGGGAAAGGAGAGAGAGAGAGAGAGAGAGAGAGAGAGAGAGAGAGAATAGATGAAGGTCAGAAGAGAAAAAGGAAGCTTAAATGAAAGAAACAGAGGGGCAAATATGGCGAGGCAGCTGACATAACTAGAAAGTAAAAGACGAAAGAAAATGCGCGAGCGCGCGAGAGAAAGAGAGAGAGAGAGAGAGAGAGAGAGAGTGAGAGAGAGAGAGAGAGATGTAGCATGTGCAGTGAGGGCATTTTTGAAATCACTTTTGAAAGCACACTCTTCTAGCATTGGGCCGAACTTACTTTTTGCCTTCAAAACAGTCTGAAGACTTCTTGACAAAGATTTGAGGATTTTTGAGAATAGCTGTGAAGTGTTTCAGCAGAAGACAGAAAGTGTGATACTGAGATCCGAAGGCGAACTGGCATGGCCAAGGATGCATTCTAGAGGCTGAGTAAAGTATTGAGTAATAGTAATATTTCGCTAGAAATAAATAAGAGAGTCCTGGATTACTTTGATACACGGCAAAACCAATGCATGTCTTCAAATTCTATTTCTGTCATCCGTTTATTGCAGCAGAAATCGACACTCACGTGACCAACCAAGGTTTTTACTGCTATTCTACATTCATTTTAATTTTAGAGAACTATTTTTAGTATTTATTGCCAAATGAATAATTCTAAATGAAAAAAGAATGTTTTTTGTTATTATTACTTTGCAAAATTTTACAAGACAAGGAAGCAAAGATGAACTCGACCGAATCACCCAAAATTTTCTTTGTTCCTTCATTGATGAAACTGCAATATAGGTAATTATTAAATATTTATAAATTCATTTGATGCACATGTTGTTGTGCAGTATTAACAAAATAACCATTCTATTTTCATTTACAATTATTCACTTGGCAATAAATACTAAAAAATAGTATGAAATACAGCATTTTTTAGAACACTGGGGTGGCCTAATAATTATGGCCGGTATATATATATATATATATATATATATATATATGAACATTCAGATAAAATCTAAAGGAGAAATAGCCATTTCCAACATGTTATTTTAAGACATGCATTCTCAGCCCCGTTTAAACAAAGAATGAAGAAAAACTCTAATACCAGAGGAGGATTGTTCTCATAAATGAAGGGGTTGAAGAATATTGGCTCTTATAGGTTAAGCTAGCGGAATCTTAGTAGTAATTTCTTCTATGGTAGTGGGAGGTATGTGGTTTGCTCATTGGGTTAGTAGTGGTAGGTAGGGGGAAGGTAACTGCTTAGCCAAATTAAAAAACACTTTATTATGACTAAAGGTAAGAATAAGATAATTATTGCAATTTATATTTAATTCTATGACGACTCATACTAATAAACTCTCGACTTTTATTCAGAAGTATATTCTGATATTTGAATTTCAAAATTTTAATTTTTTCTGTTAAACGTAGATTACATCCGACTCTTAAGCTTTTTGGGTTCTTTGCCTTGCATATAAGCTTCCACTTTATCTATGGATTTAGGTTATTTTCTTTTAATTCCCAGTCACTTCTTCATCTTTATCACTTCATCACGCACAGTATGTGCGTTGTGGTGCAGTGGCTATCGACTCGGAACGAGAAATCGGAGAGCCAAGTTCGAATTCCAGTTGAATTCGTTGCATTCACTTACGCACAAATACCCTTGGGAATAGTATTAATTCGTTTCTTCCCTCCAGTTATGGGTTAAATAACAAGACAGATTGGGTCCTATAGCCTTGGCTGGCAACCAGTCTACAGCAGAAAGTAACTACTAATCTTCAGCCCTGTCAGTCATGTCTCTAAAGAGACATGATCGCCCAAGCGTGTATCACGTATGGCATTTAACTGGCTGATTATGTGCGCAGGTGGTGCAGTGGATATTGGCTCAGACCGAGAAATTGAAGAGAAAGCCGAGTTTGAATTCCATTCGTTGGAATTCACTAATGTGCAAATATCCTTGGGAAAGGCATTAGTCTGTCTCTTCTCTTCAGCTATAGGTTAAATAACAGGACAGATTATAGCCGTGGTTGGCAACCAGTCTACTGCAGAAAGCAATGGCAACCTACTGCGGGATAATCTTCTGCCCAGTCAGTCATGTCTCTTTGAAGACATGATCGCCCAAGCGTGTATCACGTATGGCACTTAACTGACTGACATTTTCGGGAAAAGGCTGTTTGATATCTTAAATTAGGTTTAGTGATGGGCTGCCTGTGTGTATAAAGCCTTTGCTTCCAAATTTCCACCGAAATTCCAATATAAACATTGTATTTCTCCTTATTTTTTTTAGGATAGATGGTGGTCTGACAGATCACATTTGCAGATTTGTATTTACCCTCTGTAAATTATATGAATTGACATTGAGCTCTCTATTGGATCAGTTTTAATATTTTAACGATATTACGATATATATCTCATTCCATCTGAAATCAACAACGGCCACAGATCCTTATATAGAAATATAAATATCTGGGAAGTGTTCCAGCAGAACACGGTAAGTGTGGCACTGAGATCCGAAGACGCATTGAGATGGCTAAAGATGCATTCCAAATCTAAGCATAGTATTAAGAGACAAGAAACTTTATTAGAAACAAGAAAACTAGTGCTCAAATGCTACGCGATATCTTATATGGCGATGAATACTGGACAATTTTTCTTATAGATGAAGAAGTGACACAAAGCCACAGAAACTTGTTTCTACAGAAAGATGTTGAGGATTCATGAACCAAACATGAGAGAAACTACGAGATTTTGGAGAAAATGAAAACAAAACGAAAAGTTATTGTGAACATCAGAAGGAGACAGAATTTCTGGGACGCGTGATGAGGAAGAATGGCTTGAAAAATACGGGGTGTCCATAAAGTTTGTGTGCACTTTAAGAAATTTATAACTTTTTTGTATTTGCTATTTGGATTAGAAAGAAGTAAATCTATATTTTTGAAGGCTTTATTGAAATTTTATTTAAGTTTCCCTATGTCCTCCACCATAAGCAATACAAAGGGTAATACAATTTTGCAGTTCATATTTTTTTTACTTATCTAAGTTTTGTGGTAGAGAATTATTTAATAATTATACTTAAAACTAGGTACATTAAACTTTAAGCTGCAATTTTTTTTAAAGTGTACAAGGACTTTATGAACACCCTGTATAATACTCACAGGAAATGTTTAGGGAAAAGAGGCAGGGGAAAACAGAGCGTGACACGCTTGATAGGATTGCAAGGCACAAAATTTATTAAGAGTGACAAGAGATAGGAAGTTGTGGGGGGCTATGATCGACTACGCCCTAAAGTAACACGGTACATAATAAAGAAAAAAAATCTCAAAGAAATATTCACTATTGCCACCAAGTTTCGACTCTGTATCTCCAATATCCTTGGCGCTATGAATGTCAAAATTTGTAGTGAAATTACAAAATGCACTGATCTTAAAACTGGTTGTCAAACTATTTTAGGATTTTTTGCATGGCGGTCTCTTTATAATATATTAAATGGCTCGCGGACCCTTTTATATTAACCACAGTTAACATATAGGCTACTGAAAGAAAACATTTTTGGCAAAGAAATATTTATTAAAAAAATAACAACTCAAAAAATATTTATTCAAAAGATGGCAACCAATTTCTATTGAAACAAAAACATTTTTCGGAAATCAGTTATTCATTGCGAAAATGGCAACCTAAAACATCAAAAGCACATTCAATGGGATGAGTGCATTTGCTTGGCCTCAACCTGTTCTTCTAGATTTGGCTTTGTTTTAGTGATTGCAACTCTTATGTCATTTGTTGCTTCAAATATAATCACGCAAGTCAAAACAACTAGAATAAAATCACGCAAACTGTAGAACACTAATACTTTCATCTTCGTATAGATTAGCGTACCTTTGCAACAGCTTTTCCCCTTATTACATAACTAAATCATAAGCAAGGGCCAAAATAGAACTAAGGGAGGTAACTCAAGAAATAAAAAATAATGCATACAAAAGGAAAAAGGAGGTAAATAAGGGAGAGTTTGAGATGAGAAGATTTCATCTCCCTTTCCAGTAACGACACTGCCATTATGACTTGGTAGCAGTGGATATCGGCTCGGAACGAGAAATTCGGGAGCCGAGTTCGAATTCCAGTTGAATTCATTGCATTCACTTACGCGCAAATAACCTTGGGAAAGGTACTAACCCATCTCTTCCTTCCAGTTATGAGTTAAATTACAGAACAGATTGGGTTCTATAGACTTGGCTGGCCACCTCTATACCGCAGAAAGCAATGACAACCTACTGCGGGATAATTTTTTGCCCAGTCAGTCATGTCTCTTTCGAGACATGATCGCCCAAGCGTGTATCACGTATGGCACTTAACTGACTGAACAATCTCAAATAGCCAATAATTTTAAATGAGTTGCCCCTTCGCGGTCCCCTCCAAACCCATTCCTGATTCCCTAGGGTACCGCGGACCCCAGTTTGAGAACCGGTGTCTTAAAACTATTAAAAATACAGATTTAATATTTGAGATTTAGCAGCCATTCTAATCAAAGTATACATTGGATATTACCATATTTTTCTGAGAAGATAACCTGTGGGCGTTCGCAAATTTGAGACGGAATGACATATATATATATATATATATATATATATATATATATATATATATATATATATGTGTGTGTGTGTGTGTGTGTGTGTGTGTGTGTGATTCCCAAAATGCAATAATGAGGAATACAACTGGACATTGCATTAATACAACAAAATGCAATAGTTTTCTTAAATTTTCTCTTTATTTTCTCGTTATTTTTTTAATCGTTTTTTTAGGTCTTTGTGAATCTCATTCGTGTAAAATCCTTTGTAAAATAAAGAATGAAGCTGACGATGGTTCGCCTGAAATAGGCCTACACTTCTGATTCACCATGAAATAACGTGTCTGTTTTAATTTTTCTTATATTTGCACTATATGAATTTATATGCATATATGTTTAGACCTCTCTTAGAGATTTATCCTACGACTGTATGTAAAGCATACTCCTTTGGATTCTTCTATACCCACACTGCATGCTGATATATATATATAGTCATCCGCAGACAGATCTGTTTTGCTGTATCACAGCTCATCAGTACGGTTAGACTCCGATTGCTTTTTAACCCAGGACTGAAATCAGACCGAATTGGCGTCAGTCGGCAATTCTATCTCTGGGTTATGGGCACTCGGTAGAAGAAGGCAGACTTTTTAGCGTATACATTATCATTACACACGCCCAATAGCCAGAGTGGTCTAATTCGTTACGGAATGAGCGATGCGTACATGCCAGAGTAGCTACTGTTTTTCAAAGTCTACCATTCTTCCAGAGTGCTCAATCAGGGTGTGAGAGCGTAAACAGTCATCCGCAGACAGTATATATATATATATATTTATTATAAATTATGTTTTAGAACATGTACATTATTTTATATTTATATTTATTTTTTAATATATTTATGTCTATTAATTTCCCATTTCTCACTTTAGACTTATTATAAGATTATCCCAATTCAACGAATTTAGAATTCGGAATTTTTTTTTATATACTATACATATTTGGCTCTGTAAATAGATAATATTAATATTATAACCCACCGCCTGGATAATTTTTAATATTAATAAATTTAATATTAAGATGAGCTGTTTTTTTGGATTTTACCTACATGCTCTTTTTTATGGATCCATAAAAAAGAGCATGTAGGTAAAATCCAAAAAAACAGCTCATCTTAATATTAAATTTATATATATATATATATATATATATTATTTTTTAAACGAGTCGCTTTTTAATAGTTATTAAAAATCGCCTGAAGACACCACTCATGGTAGAAACCAAGATAGCGAAATAACTCGTTTAAAAATGAAAAATATTCAGAAGTTCTACAATATATTTCGGAACACTTTTTAATACAAATGTGTACTGGTCTATTAGGACCAAAAACTAAGTATTAAACAATCAATATATATATATATATATATATAGGAAATGACACTGTTACATTCTGTCAGTTAAGTGCCATACGTGATACACGCTTGGTCGATCATGTCTCGAAAGAGACATGACTGACTGGGCAGAAGATTATCCCGCAGTAGGTTGCCATTGCTTTCTGCGGTAGACTGGTTGCCGACCAAGGCTATAGAACCCAATCTTGTAATATAACGGTCTGGCCCCACCCAAGAAGGCTGATGAAGCGTGGGTGTTCCCTGTTGATGAAAAGTAGCGGATGTCACTTTGACCCTATTTCCGACAGCGGCGGAAATGCCTACGCAGGTAAACAGACAGGTGACTCTGAGAATCGCGTGGGCGTCGCGGATCGAGGCAAAACCCGGAAGAAACAAGTTCCGGTTTTGGAAGATATAAAAAGACCTCGAAAACAAGGATTCGCGAGAAGTCGAAGAAGAAGCTAGAAGAGCTAAGCAGAGAGGCTAGACTCCCGTCAACCCTTAGAAGAGCGCTCCCTCAACTCTCTGTACCCTAGGCTACACGGTCCATCGTTCATTAATAAAAATATCACTGATATATTTTTATATACAGACGTGTTTGTTGTTTATGGATATATAACACACGTTTATTTGGTGCCTACGTGACTTGGTTTTGAAACAACAAAACAGATTGATACGAACATTATTGGGTTTACCACGACAACGATTGAAAATTCAACAGACTTGAAATTTCCGGAATTAAAACTACCAGATAGAAAGAAAAAAGAAGACGAAAATAATAAAATTCAACCAAACGACAGCGAGGAAGGAAGAAAAAGAAAAAAAAGAAGACGAAAATATATAGACGTCAGCCAAGGTAAGTGACCCATCGATTTGATAGTGTGTGTGTTCTACTCGTGTTTATAGTAGGTCTCGTTAAAAAAAAAATGGGACAGCATACTTTTGCCGATCTGACCGTAGAAATGAGAAATATGGATTGTTCGGTAGAACGGAGGTGGTGAAACAGACTACATGTAGGTAGTAGCGCATTAGGTTTGGGTTGACGGGGAGGAGTGGGGTGTTAAAGTTGACGGAGAGGAAGAAAGTTGAAATATTTGCCTATCTGTGGGTGTGGGGCATCTGAGTTGGTGATTTTTTTTTTTTTGTTGTTAATGTTTTACCATATATGTGAAGTGAGTTTAACAATGTTTTCTTTGGTTTGTGCAGGAAAATAGTTAATATTTCGTAGAATAAATATTTAATGAAATAATTTTGGTTTGTGTCTTAATTTTACTTAAAAAGCGGCATGAACTTTTCAGACAACCCGATAGAAATATTGACGAACAACTATTCTCAATGTGATTATGAAGGTCAGTTGTATGGTTGAAATAGTTGAGTTTTTCTGACCAGTACTCGAGCCGAATTAAAAAAAAAAAAACAATCGATGTTCTACGTACACAAACTTTCCCCAATTAGCGTAAAATGACCCTCTTCATTTTCTCCATTTGGCCTTGTATTGCACGAACTAAATCAAAATTGGTAAACATTAACAAATTATAAATGTAGCTGAATGCTACCACAATAGGAAATCAGAGAAACGAAAGGGTTCTTTAATTTTGATCTCGTCAACAGAATTTGTTCGTAAACGTCAATTTGTAATCTTTACACAGATATTGTCAAAATTTAAAAATGTTTGTGTTTTGCGTGACATTTCTACAGCATAGAAATGACTTAAATGTTATCGAAAGTTTTAAAGTGTAATTTTAATTATGCAGTTAACAACAGCCAACAAAATCGCCAATTATAAATATATCTCAACATCGTTGCTTGAAAACAACTGCATTGTTTGGTTATTTCTTTGCGAATACACCGATTATATATATTCTTAAAACATTCACCCGCGTCTCAGTGTTTCGCGATATGAGTCAGATATTGAAAAGATATTTTGTTATCAATATGGTGGAATCGGATTATTTGGGGAGATTTGGGAAAATTAAATTAAAATCTAAAACTTATTTTTATTTACGTGAAAGTACTTCACTTTTATGCTTTTGTGCAGGTTCCCATCAATTCAACATCCTCTGTGAATTTTTATTTATGTGACTTGGGAAATATCTTTTGAAGATATATTAATTTCTGAATACTAGTAAATACCTTGGAACAGGTAGATATGGAAAGATTTAGTGAAGGATATGAACAACTCCCGAAGAAGTTGACGATAGGAGTCATTGCTGGCGTGGTCGGCGTAATAATAATCCTGGGAATAATAGCCAGGAAGCGGATTTTTAAGTGTAAAAGAAGCAACAGTGCTTCGGAAAAGGAAATTGAGTTATCCGCTGTGAATAGTACTCCGGGGTCAACGGGCGTTCAACAACTCTGCGTTAAACAGAGAGATGTCAACAAATCAGATATGCTTGGTTTCGAATCCAGAGGAAGTAGTTCAGGGAATGGAAAGCATTGTACAAACTAGGGAACTACGAGTCACGGGTCCATTTTTTTTTTTAAACTAAATTAATATAGATGAAACCTCTAATCCTCCACAAGTAAATTGCATGCGGATTAACGTTGGAATCAGGGTAATTTTCTTCATTTTCTATTGAACATTTCTCGGTCAGACTATGAATGTTATGTACGGCAGATAATGGCCATTTTTTTTTCTGTGTTCAAACATAGTATGTTTGAAATTAAATTAAATTAAATGAGGTTACATGTGTAACAATAAACTCGAGCAGAGGCACGCATGGTGTTGGTCAAAGGTCATTTACTCGATGTTAGTTTTGAAACTAGGGCGCGGTTACCGCTTAATAATCACGTGATTATGCATCGAAGAGTCTACGCTTATGGACAGAGTCGAGAAAGAAAATGAACATTTTTAAGAACTTTGCCCAATTCTGTGAAGATGGATATTAAAAAAAAAAAAGGGTGGGGGGAAAAAAGGAACAATGAAACATCGAGCTGGTATAACAATTTTCAAGATGGACACGAACATTGTTGGGTTGCCGATGTAGGCTCCCCTATATATTTTTTTTTTTGTTTTTTTTTGTTTCAGCATGCACATGTTTTTGTTGTTTTGGCATGCACATGTTTATACAATTGTCGGGCTTGTGTGGCATGGGGAGGAGAGTGAGGGTGTTGCGCTTAAAATGTTCTTAGGTGAACATTTTGGAAAATGGGAGGGCGAGGAGTGTAATATAACGGTCTGGCCCCACCCAAGAAGGCTGATGAAGCGTGGGTGTTCCCGGTTGATGAAAAGTAGCGGATGTCACTTTGACCCTATTTGCCTACGCAGGCAAACAGACAGGTGACTCTGAGAATCGCGTGGGCGTCGCGGATCGAGGCAAAACCCGGAAGAAACAAGTTCCGGTTTTGGAAGATATAAAAAGACCTCGAAAACAAGGATTCGCGAGAAGTCGAAGAAGAAGCTAGAAGAGCTAAGCAGAGAGGCTAGACTCCCGTCAACCCTTAGAAGAGCGCTCCTTCAACTCTCTGTACCCTAGGCTAAACGGTCCATCGTTCATTAATAAAAATATCACTGATATATTTTTATATACAGACGTGTTTGTTGTTTATGGATATATAACAATCTGTCCTGCTATTTAACCCATAACTGGAAGGAAGAGACGGATTAATACCTTTCCCAAGGTTATTTGCGCGTAAGTGAATACAATGGATTCAATTGGAATTCGAACTCGCCCCCCCCCCCCCCGGTTGAACGTTCCGAGCCGATATCCACTGTACCACAACGCACATCCATTACATTACAGATCCAAAGAGAGAGAGAGAGAAAAAAAAAACAAATAAAAGAAACGGAGAAGGGAGAGAGTATAAGGAGAGAAGAGGGAAATGATAAAAAAGAGAAATCATCATTACTTTCGACGCAGGCCCACAAGCATTGGCGTACACACACATACCGTACAGAGAGAGAGAGAGAGAGAGAGAGAAAGGGAGAGAAAAGAAAGGGAGGGAGATAGGGAGGAAGAGAGAGAAATGGAGAGAGAGAGAAAGGGAGAGAAAAGGAGAAAGGGAGAGAGAAAGGGAGATAGGGAGAAAAGGAGAGAGGGAGGAAGAGAGGGGAGAGAGAGAGAGAGAGAGAGAGAGAGAGAGAGAGAGAGAGAGCAATGATAATCTGCCATTAATAATATGACCATCCCAACTAGCGCATGAATTAATCACATCAAACTTAGTACATAAAGCTCTGGAGTGGAGGTGCTGAATATAACATCGATTAGTTGAGTGACAAATTTTATTTGTATTGATCTCTCTCTCTCTCTCACTCTCTCTCTCTCTCTCTTACATTCACACAAACACACACAGAAACTCATATATATATATATATATATATATTATCCATTTTCTGCACTGTTGTAAGAACTGCAACCTAGAAACTACGGAATATCGTTTCTTATGTCTTTATCTATGAATGTATCAAATCAAATTTGATTAAAATCGACCACTCCTTCTATAACCCGATTTTTTTCGATTATCGATTTTCTATATTTATCGGGGGTACCTCGACACAAAACCTAGCTAAGAACACTCGCAGATGCTTATAGTACAACTGAGTAAATTTTCAAGAAAATCTGTTCAGCCGTTTAGGAGTCTATAGGTAACGGACACTCACACAGAAACACACACAAATCCAAAGTTCCATTTATAGATAAGTTTATATATATATATATATATATATATATATATATATGAGTTTATGTGTGTGTTTTTGTGAATGTAAGAGGGAGAGAGAGAGAGAGAGAGAGAGAGAGAGCGAGAGAGAGAGTGAGAGAGATCAATACAAATAAAATTTGTCACTATATATAAATTGATACCAGGAAATCAAAATTTGACTTTCATCCATTCATTTCTCTTTCAGTCTATGGTTTCGCTTTAACTGGAAACAACTATTGCTTTTTAGTCTTTCATGCCAACGTCCAAAGAGTCTGAGCTCCAGGACCATGGATTAGATTTAAAGCTTTCATTACACCCGAGCAACGCCGGGCTATACTGCTAGTATATATATATATATATATATATATATATATATATATATATATATATATATATATATATTTGGATAACCATAGAGAAAGTGAGACAGTTTGAGAGAGAGAATTTTGAGGAAGATCCGAGCAAGCAATAAGACACGAGAAAGAGAGAAAAGAGAGAGTGAGAAAGAAAGTTGTTATGAAAAAAGTAGATAAAAGAAAAGGTTGAATAAAACGATGGAAGAGAAATGTAAGTGTCGAGCTTTTTCTAGAAAAAGAATTGTGAATAAAAGTAAGAAAAAGAGAGAGTGGGGAGGGAGAAAGAGAGAGATTTATGGTGAGAGTGATGTAGGGAGAGCTTGAAAAAAAAAAGACAAAAAGAAAAAAAGAAAGAAACGAAAAGAATAAACAAGAAAAGAGAAGGAAAGAACAGCGAAACCATCTCCAATGAAGCAGTACACAAAAAGAAAAAAAAGCGAAAAGAAAAGAAAAAGAAAAGAACGAGGCATGGGCGTTAAGAAATTAAACGAAAGCTCGTGAACCACGTGACCTCCGAACGTTATTCCCCGTTGTGTATTGAACGCCATATTGGCGGTTTGCCAAAGCCATTGCACTAAGACGATCGACCCGAATTTCAGTCGGGGTCAAAGAGCCGTAGCTCTTTGAAGCCGTCGGGCCGCTTCTTTTTGCTGGCTTGCCTTTCCAAGTGGACCCGTTTGGTGTGACTGCCTTTTTTCATTCAACCTGAGAATATTACTGATTGAATTGCGATGCCACCATTTCCTTATTTTTCCCCATCAATGTCTTTTATTTTCTTTCTTTCTTTCTTTCTTTCTTTCTTTCTTTCTTTCTTATATATTGTACTCCATTCGATCTTTGTTATAATTTCGTACTTCTTTCTTTCTTTCTTTCTTTCTTATAATTTCGTACTTCTTTCTTTCTTTCTTTCTTTCTTTCTTTTTTCTTTCTTTCTTTCTTTCTCTCTTATAATTTCGTACTTCTTTCTTTCTTTCTTTCTTATAATTTCTTATAGTTTCTTTCTTTCTTTCTTTTTTCTTTCTTTCTTTCTTTCTTTCTTTCTTATATGTTGTACTGCATTCAATCTTATAATTTCGTACTTCTTTTTTCTTGTAATTTTGTACTTCTTTGTTTGTTTGTTTCTTTCTTTCTTATAATCACGTACTTCTTTCTTTCTTTCTTTCTTTCTTTCTTTCTTTCTTATATATTGTACTCCATTCGATCTTTGTTATAATTTCGTACTTCTTTCTTTCTTTCTTTCTTTCTTTCTTATAGTTTCTTTCTTTCTTTCTTTCTTTCTTTCTTTCTTTCTTATATGTTGTACTGCATTCAATCTTATAATTTCGTACTTCTTTTTTTCTTGTAATTTCGTACTTCTTTGTTTGTTTGTTTCTTTCTTTCTTATAATCACGTACTTCTTTTTCTTTTAATTTCGTACTTCTTTTTTTTTCTTTCGTATAATTTCGTACTTCTTTCTTTTTGTCTTTGTCATATTCTCGTATTTCCATTTCTTATAATTTCTTATTTTCTTTCCTTTTTTTGATATCGTACTTTTTACTTTTTTCTTATAACTTCGTGCTTCATTCTATTTCTTTCTTATAATTTCCTTCTTTCTTTCTTTCGTTCTTTCTTTCGTTCTTTCTTCCTGTCTTTCTTTGATTTCTCACCTCTTTCTTTTTTACTTCTGATTTTGCATAACGTTTTTGCTTTGTCTTAATTTTGTACTTTTTATTTATTTGTTTATTTCGTTTATCTTCCTTTTTCTCTTTCTTTTAATTTCGTATTTCCTTTTCTCTTTCTTTTGATTTCATTCTTCTTTCGTTTTTTTGTTAACGTAAATCTTTCTTTCTTTAGATTTTGGATATTTTTCTTTCCATTTTTTATTTCGTACTTCTTTTTTTCTTTTTTTCTTTCTTTCTTTCTTTCTTTCTTTCTATTTTTTATTTCACACTTTTTTTCTTTCTTCTGACTTCGTACACCATTCTTTTGTTCTTTTGATTTCGTATTTCTTATTTTCTATTTTTTTCTTTCGTGCTTTTTTCTCTCCGGTTTCTGATTTTGTACATATTTCTTTCTTTCTTTCTTTCTTTCTTTCTTTCTTTCTTGCTTTCGTTTGAGTTCATACTTTTTCCTTCATTTGATTCCATACTTCTTTCTTTCTTTCTTTCTTTCTTCTGATTCCGTATATCCTTCTTTTTTTGTTTTTGATTTCATTCTTCTTTCTTTCATACAATTTCGTACTTCTTTCTTTCATTTGAGTACATATTTCTTTCTTTCTTCTTAATTCTTATTCTTTCTTTTTTTTCTTTTTCCATCTGAGTTCATACTTATATTTCATTTAGTTTCGTACTTCTATCTTTCTTTCTTTCTTTCTTTCTTTCTATTTGGTACATACTCCTTTTTTGTTTTCGTCTTTTCTCTCTTTCCCTTTTTTTCTGATTTGGTACATGCTTCTTTTTTATTTCGAACTTCTTTCTTTCTTTTGATTTCGTACATCCTTCTTTTTGTTTTTGATTTCCTTCTTTCTTTCTTATAGTTTCGCACTTTTTTTCATTTGAGTACATTTCTTTCTTTTTTTAATTTTTGATTTATTGCTTTTTCCTTTCTCAATTTTTCGTTTATTTTTTATTTGGTACTTGTTCCTTTTTTTTTAATTTCAAACTTTTTTCTTTCTATCTTTTTTCTTTCTTTCTTTTGATTTCGTGCACCCTACTTTTTGTTTTTTATTTCATTCTTCTTTTTTTATATAATTTCGTAATTCTTTCTTTATTTCTTTTCATTTTGGGCATCTTTCTTTCTTTCTCCTGACAGACTTCTTTTTCCAACCATTCTTTCTAACCCTTTTTTCTTTTTTTTTTATCTTTCATTCAATTATTCTTTCTCTATTTTCACTGTTGCCTTCATCTTTGTTGCCTTCATCGACATCATTTCGTTGTAAGCTCCGATCTTCTTTAGGTGACTGGAATTTCGAACTTTCCTTCCTTCACGAGGGTTGGTTGCATTCTCGTATTGAACTCACAACTCTTTGGTTCAAGTCTCTGGATACAACCTGCGCTTTGCTACACTGGGACTTGTGCCCTTCAGGACAACATTCCGAACAATGTGAGTAATAAGGAAGTTATAAGGTTGAAGGCCAGAGGAACAAGCAGCGATTAAGTTACCTAATGAGCATCTATAAAAGGATAGTCGAACATTGATTTGAAAAGATTGACACACGACAACAAAATTTACTAGAAGCTACAAAAGGTAAAAAGTCGTGGAAGCCATGGCCACTCATCTATCTAAACTTATTTATAAATGGAACTTTGTGTGTGTGTATATGTGTCTGTGTGTGTATGTGTCTGTTACCTATAGACTCCGAAACGGCTGAACTGATTTTCCTGAAAATTTACACAGTTGTACTATAATCGTCTGCCTGTGTTCTTAGCTAGGTTTTGTGTCGAGGTACCTCCGATAAATATCGAAAATCGATATTCGAAAAAATCGGGTTATAGAAGGAGTGGTCCGATTTTAATCAAATTTGACACACTCATAGACAAAGATATAAGAAATGATATTCAGAAGTTTCAAGGTTGCAGTTCTTACAATAGTGCAGAAAATCGACAATATATATATATATATAAAAGGCAAGATGTTTATATGCGTGTCTGTTTATCTGCCTGTATGTCTGTATTTTTTTCAGCCTTTTAATTTTAGTTTTTGCTTCGGGTTTGGCTCTAAGTAGGTATAATTGTAGTTCTTAGTCTCAGCCATGATACCATTTACTCAGAGGACTTATTTAGCCTTCAAAATTCAGTTTACGACGAAAAAAACTTTGATATCGATACCAGGAACTCAAAATTTGACTTACATCCATTCATTTCTCTTTCAGTCTACGGTTTCGCTTTAACTGGAAACAACTATTGCTTTTTAGTCTTTCATGCCAACGTCCAAAGAGTCTGAGCTCCAGGACCATGGATTAGTTTTAAAGCTTTCATTACACCCGAGCAACGCCGGGCTATACTGCTAGTCACTAATGAAAACAGAATAATGTTTTTAGTGATTATTTTGTTCTGTCTCTGAAGAGTCATATAAGTAATATACAGTTGTCTTCTTAAATGTACTTTTTGTAGCCTTTGATGTCGTTTTTCTTTAAATAGAGAATTACCCATCTTGGCTTTCAATACAATCTTTCTGGTTGTAAAAATGGTGGAATCCCATAGAATTGTGATGCCTTCTGTTTCTATAATCAGTGCTGTGTAATGTTCGTATCTGTGTTTGTTAACACTTTTTCTAACGTGTTTGCACATTGTCCAGTGTAAATATTGCCTCACTTTATCGTGACAATTTTTATATTCATTTGGCGCAAGTAAGAAACACTCTAAGATTAAATGGCTTATAGTTTCCTGATATTTGTCACAGAACATTGCATTTTGGATCCACATTAATATGCATAGTATTTGCCTGAAAGTTCGGAGTGAAAAGACTCCGTTCAGGCACTGCAAGAATAATGCCTTCAATTTCAGCCTTTAATCCGGATGTTCGTAACTATCGATGACTGTTAACTTTTATTAAAAGTTGCCTTTATCAGCATATTCTGTTTCCTGGCCATGCAGAAGTTTGTCTTTCCAACCTTGTTTCATTTGTTCATGTGCTTTATTCTTGGTTTTCTTTTTCATATATTTTGCTACAACAGTTGGTTCTTGGGTTTTGTTTTCGTTTTTGTTTTCTACAGAATCTAGAAAATGAAAATTTTGTTTGTATCTCCAAGCTTCTTTATTGACTGAATAATTTTATCTGTTCTTGTGTTGTTTGATTAACTGTATCATCCAGTCATTTGTTGCTTCCATTTATGTTAGTAAACCAATAGCTGTTGTCTTGTATGACAATTCTAATTGAATAAGGCCTTTACGGGTATGTATAGACAGTCTGCGTTGTGGTGCAGTGGATATCGGCTCGGAACGAGAAATCCGGGAGCCGAGTTCGAGTTCCAGCTGAATTTATTGCATTCACTTACGTGCAAATAACCTTGGGAAAGGTATTAATCGGTCTATTACTTCCAGTTATGGATTAAATAACAGGGCAGATTGGGTTCTATAGCCTTGGTCGGCAACCAGTGTACTGCAGAAAGTAATGGCAACCTAATGCGGGATAATCTTCTTCCCTGTCAGTCATGTCCCTTTTGAGACATGATTGCCCAAGCGTGTATCACGTATGGCACTTAACTGACTGATAGACAATCTGCATCAACCTTTAGATAATGCATTTTATGCTTAGAAATAATCTTTCTTTTCTTAGGATCTATTCGTCTGATGTCATTTGGAGTCTAGTTCTAAATATTGAAACTATATTGAACCACTAGAATGGCAAGGTTATTAACGGCCATAATTCTTTTCTGAGAATTCTGTTCGGTACTATATACCAGCTACCCCTTTTTATAGTACTCTTTTCGGATCGTCTTTCCAACTCTTTTGAAGTTTTAGCTTTATCTTTGCAATGATTCCTGTGTATCTCAGTTTTTTTCATTATTATTTGTGGTTTGTGTGATGTTAGTACTTTTAACTTTTTTGTCCATTCCTGGTTCCTTTCCATATTATGTTGATTCACCTTATCTGGCTGGAATATATATATATATATATATATATATATTAGTACTAACATATTATATTACGATTTAGGAACGACTCGACGTTTCATGCATTATGCAATCATCGGTATAAACTGAACGTTTTTCCCAACGAAAAACGTTCCAAACGAAAGACATTCAGTTCATAATATACACCTGATGATTGCATAATGCATGATAATCCAAGTCGTGTTTAAAACGTAGGATAATATGTATATTTATTAATATCTACTTTTTGCTCTGTTATATTGCATTGAGCACTCTTTTATTAACACTTGATTAAAACTTCTAGATTGATGTGTATCTAATTTCCTGATAATATATTTTAAGAAAGGGTTTTTTCTGAATGTTAACTGACAGTCACGCTGTTACAAATAAAGAAAAAAAATCGGTAACTATGAAAACATGTTGGGAATAATATGGAATAGATCACGTGACAATATCATTGAATGAATCTTGTGACAATATCATAGAATAGATCATGTGACAATGTCATGGAATAGATCATTTGGCAATATTATGGAATAGATCATGTGACAATATCATGGAATAGATCATTTGGCAAAATTATGTGACAATGTGACAATATCATGGAATAGATCTTGTGACAATGTTATGGAATAGATAATTTGGCAATATCATGGAATAGGTCATGTGACAATGTCGTGGAATAGATCATGTGACAATGACATGGAATAGATCATGTGACAACATCATGGAATAGATCATGTGACAATGTCATAGAAAAAATCATGTGACAATATCATGTGACAAATAAAGTAAACTTGGAAGAAATTGGTTCTCTGCTCAGCCGCTTTTTTTCAGATGAAACGAAGAACAAAGAACCAGAAAAAGAAAATTCATGAAGAGGGAAAAAGTGTTGCTTAGAGAAAAGTAAAGAAAGGAAACTGTACAAAGACAAAATCATCCACACTTTGAAGGGACAAGACCCCCCCCCCACCCCCCAAACACACAGAATTTATGATTTTGGAGATCTCAGTCAGCTCGGACGGATATAATAAACAAAAAAAAAAAAAGGTTTTCCAGGCGAGCAGAGTTTATGTTTCTTCAAAATGATAGAAAGGAAACGAACCTGACTCATGCGTCTTTCTTGATCTCTCATCTCATAAAAATGCGTACTTGTTGATCGAAATTACAGATTATCTCCAGCCGGGTATAATTACTGATGAGTTGTGGAACAGAATCCGTAATTGCAATTTTTAAGAGTTTAGTTGCTGAAAGCTCGTTATCAGAAACTCAAAAATATAAGGAGAAATTTTGATGAAGAACGAGATTTGCAAAAATATTCTTATCTGAGGAGCTATTTAATGGCAAACACAAAAATTAGTTGCATCTTTTCGGAAAAAAATTTATAAGTAATTTTATTATATAATTATGTTTGCGCCATATTGTCAAAATCCTTGCCACTAAGAGAGAGAGAGAGAGAGAGAGAGAGAGAGAGAGAGAGAAAGACTAATTAAGAAGGGGATAGAAAGAATGAATATACATAGAGAAAGTAAATATATACATTACATATACAGAAAGAGAAAGAGAGAAAGAGAAAGAGAGAGAGAGAAAGAGAAAAAACGGAGAGGGAGAAAGAGGAACTGAGAGAGGAGAAAGCGATAAATATATATAGAGAAAGTAATATATACATTATATTTAAAGAAAGATAAAGATAGAAAAAAGAGAGAGTAAGAGAGAAAGAGGGAAAGGAAGAAAGAGCAACCGAGAGATTGATAGAAAGAGATAAATATATAGAGACTAATATAGAGAAAGAGAAAAAGAGAAAGAGAGAGAGAAAGAGAGAAAGACGGAGAGCGAGAAAGACTAATTGAGAGAGGGATAGAAAGAAAGAAATATACATAGAGAAAGTAAATATGTACATTATATATACAGAAAGAGAAAAAGAGAAAGAGAAAGAGAGAGAGAGAGAGAGAGAGAAAGAGAGAAAGAGAAAGAGAGAAAAACAGAGAGGGAGAAAGAGAAACTGAGAGAGGAGAAAGCGATAAATATATATAGATAAAGTAATATATACATTATATTTAAAGAAAGATAAAGATAGAAAAAAAGAGAGAATAAGAGAGAAAGACGGAGAGGGAGAAAGAGCAACCGAGAGATTGATAGAAAGAGATAAATATATAGAGTGCAATATATACATTACATATACAGATATATATATATATATATATATATATATATATATATATATATAGAAAGAGAGAGAGAGAGAGAGAGAGAGAGAGAGAGAGAAAGACGGACAGTGAGAAAGAGGAACCGAGAAAGAGATTAAAAGAGATAAATATATGTAGAGAGGATAATATATGCATTTTATATACAGAGAGAAAGAGAGAGCGAAAGAGAGAGAGAGAGAGAGAGAATTACTGGAGGTCAAATTAGGCCACTTTTGTTTATTTCTAATGCGTTTATTTTTAGTTACAAAATGTGGCTACAAACATCAGTCTTGAGAGAGATGGTGAGAAACAGAGAGAGAGACAGACTTACAAAAAGAACAACAGAGAGAGAGAGAGAGAAAAAGAAAGAAAGAACAATGGGGAAAAAGAGAAAGGAGAAAGTACATAAGAACGAGACAGAATTTCTGGAGGTCAAATTATGCTATTTTTGTTAATTGTTTATTCTTGACATTAACCGAGATTAGCTCAAGTATGGCAAATGGTTCAATAGAGGAAAGAATTCATATAGGAATGTTTTCGCCATTTAATGTCAGTGAAAGAAGCATTTACTGAAACCACCGCAAATTTTAACGCTTATTCCAAACAAATATTTCATCCAACAAACATCTTATTCCACAAATATGATGGCCCAAACAAAGATTTGGTTAAAACAATTTGGCCCAACAAATATTTGATTCAACAAACATTTAACCCAACAAACATCTGCTTCAATGTTTGAGTCTACAAATATTTGGCACAAAAACATAGCTTTAACAAACATCTGCTTCAAAATCTGCTTTAACAAATATTTGGCCCAACAAACATTTAATTCAGTAAACATTTGGCCCAAAAAGCATCTGTTTCAGCCAATATTTAGCCTAACAAACATCTGCTTCAACAAACATCTAATATAATCAAAGTCTGATTCAACAAATATTTGGTCTACTAAAAAGCAAACGGAAGGGAATTCCACAGGCGGGAAGTGCGAGAAAAGAAGTTGTTGGAGTAGAATTTGCGTTTACATTTTATTGGTTTCACAATAAAAGGGTGGGACCTAGTTGCTAATCTTGTGGCTCGAGTAAATTTATATATAGGGGTCAGCAGTGAGCTAAGTTCTTCGGAGCAGAAGCCGTGAAAGTATTTGTAGAAGAGACACAGGGAAACCACATTGCGCTGGTGAGAAAGTGAGTGTATCCGAACTGCCAAGTCAGGATCTATCACATTTCAGATTCTCCGTTGGATTTTATTAAGGGCCCATAAGTGGATAGTAGGAGCACCAAACCAGATATGGAACAGTATTCAATGCACGGGCGGATGGTAGATTTATATATGTGCAGGATTGTTTCAGGCGGAAAAAAATTGCTGGTCCTACACAGAGAACCGACTTTCTCAGCAGCGGATTTAGCTATGGAATCTATATAGTCATTTCACTTGAGGTCTGTTGTGAGAGTTAAGCCGAGGAGGCGCAGTGTTTTACTTTCAGGAAGACTAGACTGATCCATGCTAATGGAGTGTAGGAGCAATTGTCGGTGATGGTTAGTAGATAGCAGTTTCGTTTTGGAAGCATTAAAATTCAGGAGCCATTTCCTACCGCAGTCCACCACTGATCGAAGGCCCTTTTCAAGCTCGGCAGCGAGATTTGCGTTGTCATAGATCGAATATGATACATCGGATTTTTTCTTTTATCAATTTACACTAGGCAGCGTCGATAATATTTTGAGGACCCTAGAAGTTATGCCTGGATTCTTAATCGGAGGCCACAATTGAGACAACCTAAGGTACGGAGATGATTCAGTGCTGATAGCAGATACAGAAAGGAAGCTACACGACCTCCTACAGAAGGTAGCAGAAGAAAGTAACAAGAAAGGACTAGAAATAAACTGCACGAAAACCGAATGCATGGTCAGCAGTAAAAAGGGCAGCCCAAAATGCCAAATACAGGTCGGGGATACCAGAAACGAGCAGGTACAAAAATTTAAATACCTGGGAAGTGTTATAACAGAAGACGGAAAGTGCGACACAGAGATCCGAAGGCGAATTGGCATGGCGAAGGAAGCATTCCAGAAGTTGGGTAAGGTATTAAGAAACAGGACAATTTCTCTAGAAACTAGGAATAGAGTACTGGATTGCTATGTGCTGTCCGTCTTTCAATATGGCAGTGAATGCTGGATAATATCTTCAAAGATGAAGGAAAAACTTGAAGCAACTGAAATGTAGTTCTACAGAAGGTAGCTGCGAATATCATGGATCGAGCTTGTGAGCAATGATGAGGTCTTGGAAATGATGGAAACAAAAAGGAAATTAATACTGAGCATCAGGAAGAGACAGCTGAAGTTCCTGGGACACACAATGAGGAAGGAGGGCTTGGAGAATCTGATACTAACAGGCCAGATAGAGGGAAAAAGAGACAGGGGAAAGCAACGGATAACATATTTGAAGGACCTAATCAGGTGGATGACGGAACGAGGATTGCATGGTGTTACAGGAGAAAGTATGCTCAGAGCCACCAGGGATAGGGAAAAGTGGAAGGCCTTGATCGCCTACGTCCTGAAGGGACAAGGCATATAGAAGAAGAAGGTGATAATGCTACTAAGACGGATGCAGGCTACTGAGAATGAAGGAGAATGAACAAATTTTAGAAGGAATCAGAAAGCCGATCTTAGCAGTAAACAAGAGAAGAACCCCTACTTCCGTCCAAAAGATTAGGAAGAAATGTGAACCTCACGATATGCGTTCGGAATCTATATAAAAAAAATGTAATTTTTTCTCTATATTTTCCAAAGAAGCCTTATCCCGACTTTTTTCTTGTTTCCATGACAAATCTTCAGATGAGTTGTATATTTGAATTTATAGCTTTACAACGCAAACGAGTTATGCCACTCCAACGGAAACGAATCACCCGCATTTTCTCCGTGTTTCAAAAGAAGAAAGTTTTTGCAAAAACGCACACATTCAGAAACAGATTCCCGCATGGGTGCTTCCCTTCAATCCTGACTTCTTCAAATCAAGAGTCACTTGTTATATTTCTTTCTTATGCTTATAACATTTACTTCTTGCCACCACGTCTTTAATTCGTATCGCACAGTTTGTGCGTCCTTATTATTTTTACTGTAACCTACTATCTGAGTGTCTCTCGAGCCTTGTAGTTGTTGAAACCTAGTATATACTATTAATGATTTGTACAGATGACACCCTAAATGATTAAATTAGTTGTATAATTAGTATCTTTGTGACCAATAGTTATCTGTCGAGCATTGTTCATTCGGTCATTCGAGGGAAGATGGCTGAATTTAATAAAATTAAAAAATTAGTAATGGTGGAAAAATGTCTAGTCTATCTCCGAATACCGTGGTTGTGTAGTGTTAGTGAGACTTTAGCCAAGCATATTTCATTAAGTTCACGTGAGTGTTATTATGCATCTAATGTATGTGTTTTGTTTAAAACTAGACCTACCCTTCCATCTATGCGTAAAGACGTTCTACCCCCTGCCATATTAACTATGTTTTAAATGTAGTTGCGGGGTCGATTACATAGGTAGAACGATGCAACGTTTAGATGTTAGGATCAAACAACATGTGCTTGTTAAAATACTCAACAAAAATATTTCGTCTTGTGATACCATTCGAAACACATACGGGTCTTCAATAGCGGATCATTTGATAAATAATCCGAGTTGCACTGTGGATTGTAGTGCGAACTGATTCTTCGTTTTGGCCAGATCGCACTCGTTGTTCCATCTGAAAGTGTTAGAGACGTTGTTTATTAGGTCCAGGCAGCCCTCACTTTATAGACAAAGAGAGTGTTTATCAGATATCAAAAAATGTTTCTCCCCTTTCCGTTCATTCATTTCACCCATAACAGATATCATTTTCTCATAATTTTCACCGTTTACAGTTCTGAAGGGAGAAGACGAAACCGATCGATTGGTGTTTTTATTTTAAAATTCGGCATGGCCGATAATAATAAAAACTTTTTGCCTTTAACGCAATAACATATACATATATATATATATGTGGTCAAGTGATTTATATATATATATATATATATATATATATATATATATATATATATATACATATATAGTCATATATAGTCATGCGCTGACAGATCTGTTTCGCTGTATCACAGCTCATCAGTGCGGTTAGACATCCGATTGCTTTTTAACCCAGGATTGAAACCCGATCGAATTGGCGTCAGTCGGTGATTCTACCTCTGAGCTATGGGCGTTCGGTAGAAGAAGGTAGACTTTTTAGCGTGTATATTGTCATTATACCCGCCCAATAGTCAGAGTGCTCTAATCCATTACTGAATGAGCGATTCGTACATGCCAGAGTAGCTACTGTTTTTCAAAGTCTACCATCCTTCCAGAGTGCTCAATCAGGGTGTGAGAGCGTATATATATATATATATATATATATATATATATATATATATATATATATATAGTTAATACACATTTAATTCGCTTGCTATTCGCGTGTTGACGATCAACGCGTTCAAATTTATTTCTAATCTTTACAGTGGAGAACTTGCTCATAAATCCTCTTACCGCTGTAATTAAAGACCGGTTCAAAATACGACTACGAATAAATAAATAAACCGTGTTATCTTAAATACGTTCTTAATTCTTGACAATGCTCATACACTTCCTATTCTCAACGACTTTACAGAAAGCATAAAATTACGTCTCTATTACATCGTGTGTATCAGGACTTAATTCCTGCTTTTAACGCTTAACTATTTTCAAAAAAAAGAATTCAGTCAATGAACATATCAACCGGAGAGGTTCCAATTTCTCTGAGAGTTCAGGAAAAGCTATAACAATAGGGACACAGCTGAAAACGTTTGTGAATCCTGGCCTCAAATCCTGGCTTTGATTTCTGGCCCCGAATCCTGGCTCTGAATCCTGGTTCCAAATACAAAATCAAGAGAAAGAAAGAGAGGTGTACGGAATTAAAAAAGAAAAAGAATTTCGAAATTAAAAAGGAAAAAAAGGAATTTAAAAATTAAAAGCATGAATTAAAGATACAAGAAATAAAAAGAAATAAATGAAGACGTACGAAATCCAAAGAAAGAATTTCAGAACGCTGTAAAAATCTTCAGGTGAACTTTGCTAGTTCTAGTCATTTAGCGCGCACGTTTGCATACTCAAATCTACGGAAAATATATTCCAAGAAGGCTGACAGAATCAGAGATGTAGCAGGAGATGGTTACTATCCATGTTCGTGTCAATGAAATAGATACTCAGAGTACTGCAGTTCTCCACTGATACTGAACTCGGACATGTAGAAGAAGGAAGTCATAAAGGTGCTACGAGACATGTGAACTCGGACATGTAGAAGAAGGAAGTCATAAAGGTGCTACGAGACACTTGTATTTACTTGTACTTATCGCTGCATTTACTCAAGATCATTTGAGCCGGCTCTATCAAAAAAAAGTTTCAGCGGGAGTTTGGATTCCTAAGCTGTCCCTAGTTGCACCTATACACACTTTAGGATAGTGTGTTCTGAGCACTGATTCGGTTGCCATGGTTCCCAACCTCGGAGCAAATTACCCCAGTGGTGTAATAAGCCTATATTTTGGGGGTAACTGATATTTGGTTTGGGAAGAGGCAATCAGCTTATAAGTTAACACTGGGCCAAATTATTAATGAGACAGCATTTCAAGGAAGAATTCCCCCTACCCAAATCTCTCTTAAAATATCTTTCTTTCAAGCCTTGTGGAAAAAATCAAAATTTCTCCACTTTCTAGACACCAGATAATAGAACTGTGATCGTAGTCAAATTTTGGTAATTGTTGTCACTAATATAGTTTCCTATATTACGGGTATTTGTTCATTGGGGTAATGGATAATACTGAAATTGTATTTGGGGGTAAATCGCAGAAAAAGTTGGGAACTATGGGAGCGTCGAAACAGTCGCTTTTCAAACCCAACATGATTCGGTGTTGCTAGGGGTCGCTACGCAGACCCATCGAAGGGAGTTTAACCGATAGAAGTGAGATACGTGGTAAGTATGTTGCATAATTTATTTTCTAACTACTTTGTAGGCCAGCAGGTGATTGTCCGCACTGTCCAGCTCAGGTATACCGACCCTTCGTTCCGACTACGAGGCAAAAGTGAAATACCAAAACGAAGAAATAAGGCTATTTTGAGAAAAACGATTTTGAATCTCGAAGGTTTTGTGTTTATCTTGCCACTCTCTCTGCGTCTATACGATTAAAACTGTTATTATTAAATAAACCTTTTTGATAGAACATTTCATTTTAAAAAACCGTTTTACGGGATTTAATCCCCTTCCTCCACGTTTCCTCCTTGTCTCCTGGTCATGACTATAAATTCCATCAGAACCGAGGTAGTAGCATCTGGGCAAAATAGGGAATACCTCGGTAACTTTAAGTCAAAGCACCAATAAAAAATAAAATAATTTTTAATAGTGAAATTATCAGCAATTTCAGAAATGAATCGAGTTTTTTCGGTGACTGGTTTGTGCTTACGCCGCTTGTATACAACACGTTAAAATTTCCCTTCTCTAATTCCATGCGTCTATGGCTAAGCGGGGTAGCGACTCCGACTGACACCAAATCGGTCGAGTTTCGATCCCGGCCAGAAGCAAGTGAATGTGTCTAGCCACACTGATGAGCTGTGATACAGCGAAACAGGCTTATATGTGGATGACTAATATATATATTAAAGCTTGTGGTCTTCTAGTTGTTAAAACTCCACGTTGTGGCCGTGGTAACCCAGGTTCGAATCCTGGTCTTGGCATGCATTAGTGGATGTGTGTTGTGGTGTAGTGGATATTGACTCGGAACGAGAAATCGGAGAACCGAGTTCGAATTCCAGTTAAATTCCTTGCATTCACTTATGCGCAAATACCCTTGGGAAAGGTATTAATCCGTCATCACTTCCATCCAGGTATAGGTTAAATAACAGGACAGATTGGGTTCTATAGCCTTGGCTGGCGACCAGTCTACCGCAGAAAGCAATGGCAACCTACTGCGGGATAATCTTCTGCCAAGTCAGGCATGTCTCTTTCGAGACATGATCAGCCAAAGCGTGTATCACGTATGGCACTTAACTGACTGAATATATATATATATATATATATATATATATATATATATATATATATATTGTAATTTTGTTATTAGAATGGTTTATAAAAGCATTATATAACTAAAAGCATTACATACATAGACCAAAGATTTCATGCTTCAGATCAATATTGTTCTTCTTCAGGTGATTTTTTTTTAAAGTCTGTTTTTAAAATCTCACCTGAGCATTACTTTTTGTGTAGTGATATAATGCTTTTATAAATTATTGTAATAACAAAATTTCAATATTTAGTTCTACTCTGTATCGGGCACTTTTTATAAAACAAATGCAACGAACTGTAGGTTTTTAACCTATCTGTTCTGTCACTTCCTTATATACATATATAGCCATCAACAGACAGACCTGTTAGCTGTATTACAGCTCTTCAGTATATTGCTTATACCCAGGATTGAAACCCGATCGAATCGGCGTCAGTCGGCGATTCTACAGTTGAACAATGTGCGCTCGATAGAAGGAGGCAGACATTTAGCGTGTGATATACCATGTAAACATACGCCAGTAGTTAGCGTGTTTTAATTCATGACTGAATGAACAATGCGTAGATGCTAGAGTAGCTACTGTTTTTTCAAAGTCTGCCATTCTTCCAGAGAGCTCAATCGAGGTGTTTAAGCGTAAATAGTCATCCGCACGCAGATCTGTTTCGCTGCATTTCAGCTCATCAGTATGGTTAGACATTCGATTGCATATATATATATATATATATATAGTCATCAGCAGACAGATCTGTTTTGCTGTATCACAGCTCATTAGTACGGTTAGACTCCGATTGCTTTTTTTACTCAGGATTGAAACCCGACCGAGTTGATGTCAGTCGGCGATTCTACCTCTGGGTTATGGGCGTTCGGTAGAAGAAGGCAGACTTTTTAGCGTGTATATTATCATTATACGAGCCCAATAGCCAGAGTGATCTAATTCATTTTATTGAATGAGCGATGCGTACATGCCAGAGTAGCTACTGTTTTTCAAAGTTTACCATTCCTCCAGAGTGCTCAATCAGGGTGTGAGAGCGTAAATATATATGTATGACCAGCAGCTCCCCGTGCGGTGCTTTTGCCTAAATTATTGAGTTTGTTTCATATTTGCTTTTGATCTAAGCATGACTTTGTTTAAATTAAACAATGGATTTGCCGGTCCAGAGAGCATTTTGATCTGTGATCAGATCCATGCAAGAGATTGATTGAAAGAGGGGCTCTTTTTCTTACTCTCTCTCGCCCTATTTTTAATTTATTTTTTTGTCCGCTGTTAAGAGCTATGAACACTTCCTTTTGCAAAAGCGAAACCCTGATATTTAAAGAACACCTTCTCCTCTCGCTTTCTCTTTCGTTTTAATTTTTCGTTCGTGTCTCTCCCTCGCGCTCTCCCCTCCCCTCTCCCCCTCGCTCTCCCTCTCTTTCACTCTCTTTTGTTCTCCCTCTCTTTCACTCTCTTTCGTTCTCCCTCTCTTTCAATGCATTTTTATAATAAGATTGATGGCATGGTACACATTTTTTAAATCATTTCACTGAAAGTAAGGCGAGAAAGCCACTAGTAAGCATTGGGCTACAGGAAGTGAAAATGAGAGAAAATACTGGCTATAGGGAGGTTTGAGCAAATGACGAAAGATAAAATGATGACGACTGACGTTGCATTTAAATTCTTAAAGATTGTAATAGCAAGTAAACCAAAGGGAGTTCCACAAGAGGGAAGTGCTAGTGGAAAAGAAAATATTTGGAGTAGAACTAGCGGTTGCATTTCGCTATTTCAATAGTAAACGAGTGGGACCTACATGTCAATCAAGTAGCACGCTTCAATTCATGCAGTCGAGGAACCAAAGAAAAAAAGCTCTTCAGAAAAATAGCCATGTAAAATATTTATAGAAAAGACAAAAGGAAAGTCACGGCAGTGGGAAAGTGACTGAAGTCGAGATGCCAGGTCAGGATCGATTATATTGCAGATCCTTTTTTGGTTAAAATAAATTGTGATTAATATTATTTCTTGTAAAAAGAATCAAGTTATCATCACTCGTTTGATGTTGTAAGGTTGTGAATAATTAAATAAATAATGTTGTTAAATAATTATAATTTAATCATGAAATAATGTCATTTAAAAAAAATTAATTATAAAGGATGAATTTTCATATTTACATTTCGCAATCAAATAATCCGTTCAAGTATGCTTTCCACTTCACCGGGTCAACTGCTGATATGCTCACGACCATCACTGAGTATATACACCAGGCTCTCGCCAAGAACGGCGAATCACGAACTGTTGGCCTAGATATCTCCAAAGCGTTTGACAGAGTCTGGAATGCTGGTTTTCTACGCAAGCTGCGAGGCAATGGTGTAACTGGACAGTTGTTTGACCTAATCCAGTCATTCCTTTCAAATTGCACAATGAAATTAGTACTGAACGGACATGTCTTCCAATACTATCATATGAACGCGAGTGTCCCTCAAGGCTCTGTTCTAGGTCCTATGTTTTTCCTAATCTTTCTTAACGATATTCCCGATGAAATAAAATCCCAAGTAGACATATACGCTGACAACACTACGGTTTACTCTCGCCTCGACCAAAAATCTGCCGAACTTGACAAGGACCAACAATCCGTGGTGAACTGGGGTAAGAAATGGCTCGTAAATTTTAATGCTTCCAAAACGAAGCTGCTATCTATTAACCATCACAGACAATCGCTCCCACCCCACCATTAGCCTGGATCAGGCTAGTGTCCCTGAAAGTAAAACATTGCATTTCCTCGGGGTAACTCATACTACAGACCTCGTGGAATGACTATATAGAATCCATCGCTAAATTCGCTGCTAAGAAAGTCGGTTCTCTGTTTAGGGCCGGGAAGTTTTTTCCGCCTGAAAAAATCCTGCACATATACAAATCTACCATCCACCCGTGCATTAAATACTGCTGCCATATCTGGTCGGGTGCTCCTGCTATCCACCTGGGTGTCCTTGACCAAATCCAACAGAGAATCTGCAATGTAATCGATCCCGACTTGGCATCCGCCCGTGCATTGAATACTGCTGCCATATCTGGTCGAGTGCTCCTGCTATCCACCTGGGTGTCGTTGACAAAATCCAACAGAGAATCTGTAATGTGATCGATCCCGACTTGGCATCCGCCCGTGCATTGAATACTGCTGCTATATCTGGTCGAGTGCTCCTGCTATCCACCTGGGTGTCGTTGACAAAATCCAACAGAGAATCTGTAATGTGATCGATCCCGACTTGGCATCCGCCCGTGCATTGAATACTGCTGCCATATCTGGTCGGGTGCTCCTGCTATCCACCTGGGTGTCCTTGACAAAATCCAACAGAGAATCTGTAATGTAATCGATCCCGACTTGGCATCCGCCCGTGCATTGAATACTGCTGCCATATCTGGTCGGGTGCTCCTGCTATCCACCTGGGTGTCCTTGACCAAATCCAACAGAGAATCTGCAATGTAATCGATCCCGACTTGGCATCCGCCCGTGCATTGAATACTGCTGCCATATCTGGTCGAGTGCTCCTGCTATCCACCTGGGTGTCGTTGACAAAATCCAACAGAGAATCTGTAATGTGATCGATCCCGACTTGGCATCCGCCCGTGCATTGAATACTGCTGCCATATCTGGTCGAGTGCTCCTGCTATCCACCTGGGTGTCGTTGACAAAATCCAACAGAGAATCTGTAATGTGATCGATCCCGACTTGGCATCCGCCCGTGCATTGAATACTGCTGCCATATCTGGTCGGGTGCTCCTGCTATCCACCTGGGTGTCGTTGACAAAATCCAACAGAGAATCTGTAATGTAATCGATCCCGACTTGGCATCCGCCCGTGCATTGAATACTGCTGCCATATCTGGTCGGGTGCTCCTGCTATCCACCTGGGTGTCCTTGACCAAATCCAACAGAGAATCTGCAATGTAATCGATCCCGACTTGGCATCCGCCCGTGCATTGAATACTGCTGCCATATCTGGTCGAGTGCTCCTGCTATCCACCTGGGTGTCGTTGACCAAATCCAACAGAGAATCTGTAATGTGATCGATCCCGACTTGGCATCCGCCCGTGCATTGAATACTGCTGCTATATCTGGTCGAGTGCTCCTGCTATCCACCTGGGTGTCGTTGACAAAATCCAACAGAGAATCTGTAATGTGATCGATCCCGACTTGGCATCCGCCCGTGCATTGAATACTGCTGCCATATCTGGTCGGGTGCTCCTGCTATCCACCTGGGTGTCCTTGACAAAATCCAACAGAGAATCTGTAATGTAATCGATCCCGACTTGGCATCCGCCCGTGCATTGAATACTGCTGCCATATCTGGTCGGGTGCTCCTGCTATCCACCTGGGTGTCCTTGACCAAATCCAACAGAGAATCTGCAATGTAATCGATCCCGACTTGGCATCCGCCCGTGCATTGAATACTGCTGCCATATCTGGTCGAGTGCTCCTGCTATCCACCTGGGTGTCGTTGACAAAATCCAACAGAGAATCTGTAATGTGATCGATCCCGACTTGGCATCCGCCCGTGCATTGAATACTGCTGCCATATCTGGTCGGGTGCTCCTGCTATCCACCTGGGTGTCGTTGACAAAATCCAACAGAGAATCTGTAATGTAATCGATCCCGACTTGGCATCCGCCCGTGCATTGAATACTGCTGCCATATCTGGTCGGGTGCTCCTGCTATCCACCTGGGTGTCCTTGACAAAATCCAACAGAGAATCTGTAATGTGATCGATCCCGACTTGGCATCCGCCCGTGCATTGAATACTGCTGCCATATCTGGTCGAGTGCTCCTGCTATCCACCTGGGTGTCGTTGACAAAATCCAACAGAGAATCTGTAATGTGATCGATCCCGACTTGGCATCCGCCCGTGCATTGAATACTGCTGCCATATCTGGTCGGGTGCTCCTGCTATCCACCTGGGTGTCCTTGACAAAATCTAACATAGAATTTGTAATGTAATCGATCCCGACTTGGCAGCTCAGATACAGTCACATTCTCACCAGCGCAATGTGGCTTACCTTTGTCTCTTCTACAAATACTTTTACGGCTTCTGTTCCGATTAACTTAGCTTACTGGTGCAACTTATATATGAATTTACTAGAGCAACAAGATTAGCAACTAGGTTCCACACTTTTACTGCGAAACCAATAAAATGTAAACGCAAATTCTACTCCACCAGCTTCTTTTCTCGCACTTCCCGCCTGTGGAATTCCCTTCTGTTTAATTGCTTTCCCGACAGCTATAATCTCCAAGAATTTAAATGTAAAGTCAATCGTCATCTCCTATCTTACTGACCTGCATCCTCTCTCTCATGCTCCTTCTCAGTCCACTCTACTCTCATCATCCTTCTCTTACCCACTTCCTGACACCCTCTATAACCTGTCACTCTTTCTCATGACTTTCCTCCCATGTAACCCCCTGCACAACAGTGGCAGTAAAATGCCTTGCTTGGGGCGATATGATCATAAAAAAAAGATAGATAGATAGATAGATAGATAGATAGATAGATAGATAGATAAAATCTCCAAGAATTTAAATACAAAGTTAATAGCCATCTCCTGTCTCATTTACCTTCAACCTCTCTCTCATGCTCCTTTCTCAGTCCACTCCACTCTCATCAGTATTCTCATCCTTCTCTTACCCACTTCCTGACACCCCCTATAACTTGTCACTCTTTCTCTTAACTTTATTTATATGATTATAAATAAAAATGTCTATACTATTATAATGTGGACATAAAGAATGCGGATAAGAAATGGGGGATCAATTCTACATTACAATCAATATATAAACTGACCCCTCACTTTATGGCTACATTCATCTTTCTCTTACCCACCTCCTGACATTCCCTATAACCTGTCATTCTTTCTCATAACTTTCCTCCTATGTAACCCCCTGCAAAACAGTGGCAGTAAAATGCTTTGCTTGGGGCGATATGATGATAAAATAAATGTTGATATGGCGCTAAGAATAACCAATGAAATCATCTTCCCCCTTATTTCAAATATAAGAAGAAAATACCCCCCACGACAGTCTTATTTAGAAAAAATAAACAAACTGTTATTTGGTGAAACAGGATTTCCTCGTGAGTGTTCCCATGAGAACTACAATCTTGAAGAGGATAAAATGTTGTATTCAGGGAAGCACTCACGTAGGAGTCTGTTTTATAAAATTGAGGGAACAAAGATAATGATTGAGCCTTGATTTGAAGCCGTATGTTTCCTCTATTTATTCCGCATCTTTACTTCATATCAGACACCTCATTCCTCATAATAATAATATTAATATTAGCCTTCTATCTTGAGCAAATCCCCAAGCTTTTATTTAGGTACCCTTCTATCTTGAGCAAATCCCCAAGCTTTTATTTAGGTACCCTTCTATCTTGAGCAAATCCCCAAGCTTTTATTTAGGTACCCTTCTATCTTGAGCAAATCCCCAAGCTTTTATTTAGGTACCCTTCTATCTTGAGCAAATCCCCAAGCTTTTATTTAGGTACCCTTCTATCTTGAGCAAATCCCCAAGCTTTTATTTAGGTACCCTTCTATCTTGAGCAAATCCCCAAGCTTTTATTTAGGTACCCTTCTATCTTGAGCAAATCCCCAAGCTTTTATTTAGGTACCCTTCTATCTTGAGCAAATCCCCAAGCTTTTATTTAGGTACCCTTCTATCTTGAGCAAATCCCCAAGCTTTTATTTAGGTACCCTTCTATCTTGAGCAAATCCCCAAGCTTTTATTTAGGTACCCTTCTAATTCAATCAAAAAATAGCATAGCCTAATAAGAAAAGATCCCAAACTCAAGAAAAACAGTTTTATCTTCAAAAAGGTTTATCCCATTATTAAGATGAAAGACCAAAATATTTTTGAAATATTTTTTAATCTTTTATAACATTATTTACATTATTCGGACTATTGTCCTCATCTTTGTTGCTATTTGTAAGACGTTTCCGTCGTTGTACGCTCCAGCCGTCTTCAGGTGCGAGGAATTTAGAACCAAACCATTTATTTCAATCACTATGGTATATGAACTCCATTCCTTGCGTAATAAAGTGATTGTAATAAAGGGTTCGGTCCGAAATTCCTTGTACCTGAGGAAAGCCGGAGCGTACAACGGTCGAAAGGTCGTGCAAATAGCAACAAAGATGGAGACAATAGTCCGAATAATTTAAATACTGTAAATACTACCTCATCTCAGAAATAGAAACAAATAGAATGATCTATTATTAAACGTCATACAAATGGCAACAAAGATGAGGACAATAGTCCGAACAATGTAAATACTGTAAATACTACCTCATCTCAGAAATATAGACAAAAATAATGATCTATTATTAAACGTCGTACACATGGCAACAAAGATGAGGACAATAATCCGAATAATGTAAATACTGTAAATACTAACTCATCTCAGAAATATAGACAAATAGAATGATCTATTATTAAACGTGGTAAAAATGGCAACAAAGATGAGGACAATAGTCCGAATAATGTAAATACTGTAAATACTACCGCATCTCAGAAATATAGACAAATAGAATGATCTATTATTAAACGTCGTACACATGGCAACAAAGATGAGGACAATAGTCCGAATAATGTAAATACTGTAAATACTACCGCATCTCAGAAATATAGACAAATAGAATGATCTATTATTAAACGTCGTACACATGGCAACAAAGATGAGGACAATAGTCCGAATAATGTAAATACTGTAAATACTACCGCATCTCAGAAATATAGACAAATACTATAACATGTTCGCAATTTTGGTAAAAAGTCTTGTTTTTCATAAGCCTGGGATCAGTTTACTAAAGAAATTTCAGCGCCTTTTGTTTCTCGTGAAAAACACGTCAATTTGAAAATTCTTGCAAAAATCAGATAATTGCCAGATTTTAATTAATGTTTTAAGACTTATTCACAAAGAAATGATTTAGTTTTTGAGATTTTTTTTATTAGAAAATCTTGTTAAAATTATATATTTTTACATATGCTACCCCCGCACGACATACTTAATATAAAATTTCGAGAAAGTAAATTTTCATCTGAAATTTATTTTTTATTAGTAAAAAAACTGATTGGAGAATGTGAATCCTCGATTCTTTTAAAGCCACTACTCATTTCCTTAAATATCTTCTCTGAAACGTAAAATAAAAAATGCAATAAATCTATGATATTATTAAATTAGAAAGCTTTTTATTGCTTTTATAAATAATATATATTAAGGATGTTATTGTCTTAAGAACATTTTTCAATGAATAATGAATTTTTACAAGAACTGTTTCCATTTTTTTAATTTGAATTATAATAATCTATAACATTGAATTATATAATCTATAATATATAAATCTTGTTATTCAACCTTATTTTCATCCGGTTAGGTGATATTGTTATTGCTGAAATTGTTATGTTAGGTGATATTGTTATTGCTGAAATTGTTATGTTAGGTGATATTGTTATTGTTGAAATTATGTTAGGTGATATTGTTATTAAGGAAATTGTTATGTTAGTATATTGTTATACGAAATTAGCGTTAGGTGATATTGTTGGCGAAATTGTTATGTTAGGTGATATTGTTATTAAGGAAATTGTTATGTTAGTTGATATTGTTATTATTGAAATTATGTTAGGTGGATATTGTTGCTGAAATTGTTATGTTAGGTGATATTGTTATTGCTGAAATTATGTTAGGTGATATTGTTATTAAGTGAAATTGTTATGTTAGTTGATATTGTTATTAAGTGAAATTGTTATGTTAGGTGTGATATTGTTATTAAGTGAAATTGTTGAAAGTTAGGTGATATTGTTATTGCTGAAATTATGTTAGGTGATATTGTTATTAAGTAAAATTGTTATGTTAGGTGATATTGTTATTGTTGAAATTGTTATGTTAGGTGATATTGTTATTAAGGAAATTATGTTAGGTGATATTGTTATTAAGTGAAATTGTTATGTTAGGTGATATTAAGTTATTAAGTGAAATTGTTAATAGGTGATAATGTTATTAAGTGAAATTGTTATGTTAGGTGATATTGTTATTAAGTGAAATTATGTTAGGTGATATTGTTATTAAGTGAAATTGTTATGTTAGTTGATATTGTTATTGCTAAAATTGTTATGTTAGGTGATATTGTTATTATGAATTGTTATGTTAGGTGATATTGTTATTAAGTGAAATTGTTATGTTAGGTGATATTGTTATTGTTGAAATTATGTTAGGTGATATTGTTATTGCTAAAATTGTTATGTTAGGTGATATTGTTATTGCTAAAATTGTTATGTTAGGTGATATTGTTATTAAGTGAAATTGTTATGTTAGGTGATATTGTTATTAAGTGAAATTGTTATGTTAGGTGATATTGTTATTAAGTGAAATTGTTATGTTAGGTGATATTGTTATTGCTGAAATTATGTTAGGTAGATATTGTTATTAAGTGAAATTGTTATGTTAGGTGATATTGTTATTAAGTGAAATTGTTATGTTAGGTGATATTGTTATTAAGTGAAATTGTTATGTTAGGTGATATTGTTATTAAGTGAAATTGTTATGTTAGGTGATATTGTTATTGGCGAAATTATGTTAGGTGATATTGTTATTGCTGAAATTGTTATGTTAGGTGATATTGTTATTAAGTGAAATTGTTATGTTAGTGATATTGTTATTATTGAAATCTGTTATGTTAGGTGATATTGTTATTAAGTGAAATTACGTTAGGTGATATTGTTATTGCTGAAATTGTTATGTTAGTGGATATTGTTATTGCTGAAATGGTTATGTTAGGTGATATTGTTATTAAGTGAAATTATGTTAGGTGATATTGTTAAGTGAAATTGTTATGTTAGGTGATATTGTTATTAAGTGAAATTATGTTAGGTGATACTTTATATTAAGGAAATTGTTATGTTAGTGGATATTGTTATTAAGTGAAATTGTTATGTTAGGTGATATTGTTATTAAGTGAAATTGCTTATGTTAGGTGATATTGTTATTGCTGAAATTATGTTAGGTGATATTGTTATTAAGAAAATTGTTACGTTAGGTGATATTGTTATTAAGGAAATTGTTATGTTAGGTGATATTGTTATTAAGTGAAATTGTTATGTTAGGTGATATTGTTATTAAGTGAAATTATGTTAGGTGATATTGTTATTGGCGAAATTGTTATGTTAGGTGTAGATATTGTTATTGGCGAAATTGTTATGTTAGGTGCATATTACACAAGTGAAACGGTTATGTTAGGTGATATTGTTATTGCTGAAATTATGTTAGGTGATATTGTTATTATGAAATTGTTATGTTAGGTGATATTGTTATTAAGGAAATTATGTTAGGTGATATTGTTATTAAGTGAAATTGTTATGTTAGGTGACATTGTTATTGGCGAAATTGTTATGTTAGGTGATATTGTTATTGCTGAAATTGTTATGTTAGGTGATATTGTTATTGCTGAAATTAAGTGTTAGGTGACATTGTTATTAAGTGAAATTGTTATGTTAGGTGATATTGTTATTGCTGAAATTGTTATGTTAGGTGATATTGTTATTAAGTGAAATTATGTTAGGTGATATATTGTTATTAAGTGAAATTGTTATGTTAGGTGATATTGTTATTAAGGAAATTGTTACGTTAGGTGATATTGTTATTGCTAAAATTGTTATGTTAGGTGATATTGTTATTAAGAAATTGTTATGTTAGGTGATATTGTTATTAAGTGAAATTGTTATGTTAGGTGATATTGTTATTAAGTGAAATTATGTTAGGTGATACTGTTATTAAGTAAAATTGTTATGTTAGGTGATATTGTTATTACGAAATTGTTATGTTAGGTGACATTGTTATTAAGTGAAATTGTTATGTTAGGTGATATTGTTAAGTAAAATTGTTATGTTAGGTGATATTGTTATTAAGTAAAATTGTTGTGTTAGGTGATATTGTTATTAAGTGAAATTGTTATGTTAGGTGATATTGTTATTAAGTGAAATTATGTTAGTGATATTGTTATTAAGTAAAATTGTTATGTTAGGTGATATTGTTATTGCTGAAATTGTTATGTTAGGTGATATTGTTATTAAGTGAAATTGTTATGTTAGGTGATATTGTTATTAAGAAAATTGTTATGTTAGGTGATATTGTTATTAAGAAAATTGTTATGTTAGTGATATTGTTATTAAGTAAAATTGTTATGTTAGGTGATATTGTTATTGCTGAAATTGTTATGTTAGGTGATATTGTTATTAAGTGAAATTGTTATGTTAGGTGATATTGTTATTGCTGAAATTATGTTAGGTGATATTGTTATTAAGTGAAATTGTTATTAGTGATATTGTTATTGCTGAAATTGTTATGTTATTATTGTTATTAAGTGAAATTATGTTAGGTGACATTGTTATTAAGTAAAATTGTTATGTTAGGTGATATTGTTATTAAGTGAAATTGTTATGTTAGTGGACATTGTTATTAAGTGTACCTATGCGTTAGGTGACATTATTAAGTAAAATTGTTATGTTAGGTGACATTGTTATTACAAAATTCACATAGTGACATTGTTATTAAGTAAAAAAATTGTTATGTTAGGTGATATTGTTATTAAGTAAAATTGTTATGTTAGGTGACATTGTTATTGCTAAAACTGTTGCGTTAGGTGATATTGTTATTACTAAAATTGTTAGTGTTAAAGATATTGTTATTGCTGAAATTGTTATGTTAGGTGATATTGTTATTAAGGAAATTGTTATGTTAGGTGATATTGTTATTAAGGAAATTATTAGTGGATATTGTTATTAAGTAAAATTGTTACAGGTGATATTGTTATTAAGTAAAAATTGCGTAGTGATATTGTTATTAAGGAAATTGTTATGTTAGTGGATATTGTTGCCATAAAATTGTTGTTAGGTGACATTGTTATTAAGTAAAATTGTTATGTTAGGTGATATTGTTATTGCTAAAATTGTTATGTTAGGTGATATTGTTATTAAAGTAAAATTGTTATGTTAGGTGATATTGTTATTGCTGAAATTGTTATGTTAGGTGATATTGTTATTGCTGAAATTGTTATGTTAGGTGATATTGTTACAAGTGGTACCATGTTAGGTGATATTGTTATTAAGTAAAATTGTTATGTTAGGTGATATTGTTATTGCTAAAATTGTTATGTTAGGTGATATTGTTATTGTTGAAATTGTTATGTTAGTGATATTGTTATTAAGTGAAATTGTTATGTTAGGTGATATTGTTATTAAGAAATTGTTATGTTAGGTGATATTGTTATTAAGTGAAATTGTTATGTTAGGTGATATTGTTATTAAGTGAAATTGTTATGTTAGGTGACATTGTTATTGCTGAAATTGTTATGTTAGGTGATATTGTTATTAAGTGAAATTATGTTAGTGATATTGTTATTAAGTAAAATTGTTATGTTAGGTGATATTGTTATATTAAGTAAAATTGTTATGTTAGGTGATATTGTTATTATGAAATTATGTTAGGTGATATTGTTATTAAGGAAATTGTTATGTTAGGTGATATTGTTATTAAGTGAAAATGTTATGTTAGGTGATATTGTTATTGCTGAAATTGTTATGTTAGGTGATATTGTTATTAAGTGAAATTGTTATGTTAGGTGATATTGTTATTAAGTGAAATTGTTACGTTAGGTGATATTGCTATTAAGTGAAATTATGTTAGGTGATATTGTTATTGCTGAAATTGTTGGTGTTAGGTGATATTGTTATTGCTGAAATTGTTATGTTAGGTGATATTGTTATTAAGTGAAATTATGTTAGGTGATATTGTTATTAAGTGAAATTGTTATGTTAGGTGATATTGTTATTACAAATTGTTATGTTAGGTGATAATGTTATTACAAAATTGTTATGTTAGGTGATATTGTTATTAAGTAAAATTGTTATGTTAGGTGATATTGTTATTGCTGAAATTGTTATGTTAGGTGATATTGTTATTAAGTGAAATTATGTTAGGTGATATTATATTAAGTAAAATTGTTATGTTAGGTGATATTGTTATTACGGAATTGTTATGTTAGGTGATATTGTTATTGGCGAAATTGTTATGTTAAAGATATTGTTATTAAGGAAATCTTCGTTATGTTAGGTGATATTGTTATTAAGTAAAATTGTTATGTTAGGTGATATTGTTATTAAGTGAAATTGTTATGTTAGGTATATTGTTATTAAGTGAAATTATGTTAGGTGATATTGTTATTAAGTAAAATTGTTATGTTAGGTGATATTGTTATTGCTGAAATTGTTATGTTAGGTGATATTGTTATTAAGTGAAATTGTTACGTTAGGTGATATTGTTATTGCTAAAATTGTTATGTTAGGTGATATTGTTATTAAGTAAAATTGTTATATAGGGGTATATTGTTATTAAGTGAAATTGTTATGTTAGGTGATATTGTTATTGGTTCTGAAATTGTTATGTTAGGTGATATTAATATGAGTGAAATTGTTATGTTAGGTGATATTATTATTATTAACCAGTTAGGTGATATTGTTATTAAGTGAAATTAATATGTTAGGTGATATTGTTAAGTGAAATTGTTATGTTAGGTGATATTGTTATTAAGTGAAATTATGTTAGGTGATATTGTTATTAAGTAAAATTACATGTGTTAGGTGATATTGTTATTAAGTGAAATTGTTATGTGTTAGGTGATATTGTTATTAAGTAAAATTGTTATGTTAGGTGATATTGTTATTAAGTAAAATTGTTATGTTAGGTGATATTGTTAAGTAAAATTGTTATGTTAGGTGATAATATTGTTATTAAGTAAAATTGTTATGTTAGGTGATATTGTTATTAAGTAAAAAATTGTTATGTTAGTGATATTGTTATTAAGTAAAATTGTTATTAGGTGACATTGTTATTAAGTAAAATTGTTATGTTAGGTGATACGTCAGTTATTGCCGCAGTTCATATGTTAGGTGATATTGTTAATATGAAACTGTTATGTTAGGTGATATATTGTTATTAAGTGAAATTATGTTAGGTGATATTGTTATTAAGTAAAAATTCAATATGTTAGTGACATTGTTATTGCTAAATTGTTGTGCATGGTGTTATTATTTCGATGGCTGAAATTGTTATGTTAGGGATATTGTTATTAAGTAAAATTGTTAGTATGTTAGGGGTGATATTGTTATTAAGTAAAATTGTTATGTTAGGTGATATTGTTATTAAGTAAAATTGTTATGTTAGGTGATATTGTTATTAAGTAAAATTGTTATGTTAGGTGGATATTGTTATTAAGTGAAATTGTTATGTTAGGTGATATTGTTATTGCTGAAATTGTTATGTTAGGTGATATTGTTATTGGCGAAATTATGTTAGGTGATATTGTTATTAAGAAATCATATGTTAGGTGATATTGTTATTAAGAAATTGTTATTAGTGATATTGTTATTAAGGAAATTGTTATTAGTGATATTGTTATTAAGGAAATTGTTGTTAGTGACATTGTTATTAAGTGAAATTGTTATGTTAGGTGATATTGTTATTGGCGAAATTGTTATGTTAGGTGATATTGTTATTAAGTGAAATTGTTATGTTAGGTGATATTGTTATTAAGTGAAATTGTTATGTTAGGTGATATTGTTATTGCTGAAATTATGTTAGGTGATATTGTTATTAAGTAAAATTGTTATGTTAGGTGATATTGTTATTACAAAATTGTTATGTTAGGTGATATTGTTATTAAGGAAATTGTTATGTTAGGTGATATTGTTATTAAGAAAATTGTTATGTTAGGTGATATTGTTATTACAAAATTGTTATGTTAGGTGATATTGTTATTGCTGAAATTGTTATGTTAGGTGATATTGTTATTACGGAAATTGTTATGTTAGGTGATATTGTTATTAAGGAAATTGTTATGTTAGGTGATATTGTTATTAAGTGAAATTGCTATGTTAGGTGATATTGTTATTACGAAATTATGTTAGTGGATATTGTTATTGCCATGAAACTATGTTATGTTAGTTGATATTGTTGTTATTAAGTGAAATTGTTATGTTAGGTGATATTGTTATTAAGTGAAATTGTTATGTTAGGTGATATTGTTATTGCTGAAACTACGTTAGGTGACATTGTTATTAAGAAATCATGTTAGGTGATATTGTTATTATGAAATTGTTATGTTAGGTGATATTGTTATTGCTGAAATTGTTAGGTGATATTGTTATTAAGTGAAATTGTTATGTTAGGTGATATTGTTATTGCTGAAATTGTTACGTTAGGTGATACTTGTTATTAAGCGAAATTGTTATGTTAGCAGATATTGTTATTGCTGAAATTGTTATGTTAGGTGATATTGTTATTGCTGAAATTGTTATGTTAGTGGATATTGTTGCTGAAATTATGTTAGGTGATATTGTTGGTTGGAGCAATTGTTATGTTAGTTGATATTGTTATTAAGGAAATTGTTATGTTAGGTGATATTGTTATTAAGCGAAACTGCGTGTTAGTTGACATTGTTATTAAGTGAAATTATGTTAGTGATATTGTTATTAAGGAATTGTTATGTTAGGTGATATTATTAAGGAATTAAGTTATGTTAGGTGATATTGTTATTAAGTGAAATTGTGTTAGTGATATTGTTATTAAGTGAAATTGTTGGTGTTAGTTGATATTGTTATTGCTAAAATTGTTATGTTAGGTGATATTGTTATTAAGGAAATTGTTATGTTAGGTGATATTGTTATTGCTGAAATTATGTTAGTGATACGTTATTGCTGAAATTGTTATGTTAGGTGATATTGTTATTGCTAAAATTGTTATGTTAGTGGATATTGTTATTGGCGAAACTATGTTAGGTGATATTGTTATTGCTGAAATTGTTCATGCATTAGGTGATATTGTTATTATGAAATCGTTATTAGGTGACATTGTTATTGCTGAAACTATGTTAGGCGATATTGTTATTGCTGAAATTATGTTAGGTGACATTGTTATTAAGTGAAACTGTTATGTTAGGTGACATTGTTATTGCTGAAACTGTTATGTTAGGTGATATTGTTATTGCTGAAATTGTTATGTTAGGTGATACTGTTATTACGGAAATTGTTATGTTAGGTGATATTGTTATTTAAGTGAAATTCATGTTAGGTGACATTGTTATTAAGTGAAATCATGTTAGTGACATTGTTATTACGGAAACTATGTTAGGCGATATTGTTAGCGGCGAAATTGTTATGTTAGGTGATATTGTTATTAAGGAAATTGTTATGTTAGGTGATATTGTTATTAAGTGAAATTATGTTAGGTGATATTGTTATTGCTGAAATTGTTATGTTAGGTGATATTGTTATTGCTGAAATTGTTATGTTAGGTGATATTGTTATTAAGTGAAATTGCGTTAGGTGATATTGTTATTAAGTGAAATTGTTATGTTAGGTGATATTGTTATTAAGTGAAATTGTTAGTGTTAGGTGATATTGTTATTGGCAAAATTGTTATGTTAGGTGATATTGTTATTGCTAAAATTGTTATGTTAGGTGATATTGTTATTAAGTGAAATTGTTATGTTAGGTGATATTGTTATTAAGTGAAATTATGTTAGGTGACATTGTTATTAAGTAAAATTGTTATGTTAGGTGACATTGTTATTAAGTGAAATTGTTATGTTAGGTGATATTGTTATTAAGTGAAATTGTTATGTTAGTAAGACATTATATTAAGTAAAATTGTTATGTTAGGTGATATTGTTATTAAGTAAAAAAATTGTTATGTTAGGTGATATTGTTATTAAGTGAAATTGTTATGTTAGGTGATATTGTTATTAAGTGAAATTATGTTAGGTGATATTGTTATTAAGTAAAATTGTTATGTTAGTGATATTGTTATTAAGTGAAATTGTTATGTTAGGTGATATTGTTATTGCTGAAATTGTTATGTTAGGTGATATTGTTATTAAGTGGTAAAATTGTTGCGTTAGGTGATATTGTTACAAAAATTGTTATGTTAGGTGATATTGTTATTGTTAAAATTGTTATGTTAGGTGATATTGTTAAGGAAATTACGTTAGGTGATATTGTTATTGCTGAAATTGTTATGTTAGGTATATTATTATTGGTTGAAATTGTTATGTTAGGTGATATTGTTATTGCTGAAATTGTTATAGGTGGATATTGTTATTAAGTGAAATTGTTACGTTAGGTGATATAACAGGTTGCTGAAATTGTTATGTTAGGTGATATTGTTATTAAGTGAAATTGTTATGTTAGGTGATATTGTTATTAAGTGAAATTGTTATGTTAGGTGATATTGTTATTAAGTGAAATTGTTATGTTAGGTGATATTGTTATTAAGTAAAATTGTTATGTTAGGTGATATTGTTATTAAGTGAAATTGTTATGTTAGGTGATATTGTTATTAAGTGAAATTAAGTGTTAGTGGATATTGTTAAGTAAAATTGTTATGTTAGGTGATATTGTTATTGCTGAAATTGTTATGTTAGGTGATATTGTTATTGGCAAATTGTTATTAGGTGATATTGTTATTGCTAAAATTGTTATGTTAGGTGATATTGTTAGCGTATGAAATTGTTATGTTAGGTGATATTGTTATTAAGAAAATTGTTATGTTAGGTGATATTGTTATTAAGAAATTGTTATGTTAGGTGATATTGTTATTACAAATTGTTATGTTAGGTGATATTGTTATTAAGTGAAATTGTTAAGGTGAAGGATATTGTTATTAAGTAAAATTGTTATGTTAGGTGATATTGTTATTAAGTAAAATTGTTATGTTAGGTGATATTGTTATTAAGTAAAATTGTTATGTTAGGTGATATTGTTATTAAGTGAAATTGTTATGTTAGGTGATATTGTTATTGCTAAAATTGTTATGTTAGTGATATTGTTATTAAGTAAAATTGTTATGTTAGGTGATATTGTTATTACAAAAATTGTTATGTTAGGTGATATTGTTATTAAGTGAAATTGTTATGTTAGGTGATATTGTTATTACAAATTGTTATGTTAGTGATAATGTTATTAAGTAAAATTGTTATGTTAGGTGATATTGTTATTACAAAATTGTTGTTAGGTGACATTGTTATTAAGTGAAATTGTTATGTTAGGTGATATTGTTATTGCTAAAATTGTTATGTTAGGTGATATTGCTATTAAGTGTGTCTGTTGTTATGTTAGGTGATATTGTTATTGGCGAAATTGTTGGTGTTAGTGATATTGTTATTACGAAATTTATGTTAGGTGATATTGTTATTAAGAAAATTGTTGTTAGGTGATATTGTTATTAAGTAAAATTGTTGTGTTAGGTGATATTGTTATTAAGTGAAATTGTTATGTTAGTGATATTGCTATTAAGTGAAATTGTTATGTTAGGTGATATTGTTATTACGGGAATGTTATGTTAGGTGATATTGTTGCTATTAAAATTGTTATGTTAGGTGACATTGTTATTGCTGAACTTGTTATGTTAGGTGATATTGCTATTAAGTAAAATTGTTATGTTAGGTGATATTGTTATTGCTGAAATTGTTATGTTAGGTGATATTGTTATTACAAAAATTGTTATGTTAGGTGATATTGTTGTCAGCAAAATTGTTATGTTAGGTGATATTGTTATTGCTAAAATTATGTTAGGTGATATTGTTATTAAGTGAAATTGTTATGTTAGGTGATATTGTTATTAAGTGAAATTGTTATGTTAGGTGATATTGTTATTGCTGAAATTGTTATGTTAGGTGATATTGTTATTAAGTAAAATGTTATGTTAGGGGTAGATATTGTTATTAAGGAAATTATGTTAGGTGATATTGTTATTAAGTAAAAATTGTTATGTTAGGTGATATTGTTATTGTTGAAATTGTTATGTTAGGTGATATTGTTATTAAGTGAAATTATGTTAGGTGATAATGTTATTAAGTAAAGTCTGTTATGTTAGGTGATATTGTTATTAAGTGAAATTGTTATGTTAGGTGATATTGTTATTAAGTGAAATTGCGTTAGGTGATATTGTTATTAAGTGAAATTGTTATGTTAGGTGATATTGTTATTAAGGAAATTATGTTAGGTGATATTGTTATTACAAAATTGTTATGTTAAAAGACATTGTTATTAAGTAAAAATTGTTATGTTAGGTGATATTGTTATTGCTGAAATTGTTATGTTAGGTGACATTATTAGTTGAAGTGAAATTGTTATGTTAGGTGATATTGTTATTGCTGAAATTGTTATGTTAGGTGATTGTTATTGCTGAAATTGTTATGTTAGGTGGAGTATTGTTATTAATAAATCATATGTTAGGTGATATTGTTATTGCTGAAATTGTTATGTTAGGTGATATTGTTATTGTTGAAATTGTTATGTTAGGTGATATTGTTATTGCTGAAATCTATGTTAGTGACATTGTTATTAAGTAAAATTGTTATGTTAGGTGATATTGTTATTAAGTGAAATTGTTATGTTAGTGGATATTGTTATTATTAAAATTATGTTAGTGATATTGTTATTAAGTGAAATTAGTGATATTGTTATTACAAAATTGTTATGTTAGGTGATATTGTTATTGGCGAAATTGTTATGTTAGGTGATATTGTTATTAAGTGAAATTATGTTAGGTGATATTGTTATTAAGAAAATTGTTATGTTAGGTGATATTGTTATTAAGGAAATTGTTATGTTAGGTGATATTGTTATTGGCGAAACTGTTATGTTAGGTGATATTGTTATTAAGTAAAATCATGTTAGGTGATATTGTTATTAAGTGAAATTGTTATGTTAGGTGATATTGTTATTAAGTGAAATTATGTTAGGTGCAGATATTGTTATTAAGTGAAATTGTTATGTTAGGTATATTGTTATTGCTAAAATTGTTATGTTAGGTGATATTGTTATTACAAATGTTGTTAGTGATATTGTTATTAAGTGAAATTGTTATGTTAGGTGACATTGTTATTGGTGAAATTTATGTTAGTATATTGTTATTAAGTAAAATTGTTATGTTAGGCATATTGTTATTAAGTAAAATTGTTATGTTAGGTGATATTGTTATTAAGTAAAATTGTTATGTTAGGTGATATTGTTATTAAGAAATTGTTATTAGTATTGTTATTAAGTAAAATTGTTATGTTAGGTGATATTGCTATTGCTGAAATTGTTATGTTAGGTGACATTGTTATTGCTGTGTAAAATTGTTACGTTAGGTGATATTGGTGACAAGTAAAATTGTTATGTTAGGTGATATTGTTATTAAGTAAAACTGTTATGTTAGGTGATATTGTTATTGCTGAAATTGTTATGTTAGGTGATATTGTTATTGCTGAAATTGTTATGTTAGGTGACATTGTTATTAAGTAAAATTGTTATGTTAGGTGATATTGTTATTAAGCAAAAATTGTTATGTTAGGTGATATTGTTATTAATGCGAAAAAATTGTTATGTTAGGTGATATTGTTATTAAGTGAAATTGTTATGTTAGGTGATATTGTTATTAAGTGAAATTATGTTAGGTGATATTGTTATTAAGTAAAATTGTTATGTTAGGTGATATTGTTATTAAGTGAAATTTTCATGTGTTAGGTGATATTGTTATTAAAGGAAATTGTTATGTTAGGTGATATTGTTATTAAGTGAAATTATGTTAGGTGATATTGTTATTAAGTAAAATTGTTATGTTAGGTGATATTGTTGGTTGCTAAAATTGTTATGTTAGGTGATATTGTTATTAAGTAAAATTGTTATGTTAGGTGATATTGTTATTAAGTAAAATTGTTATGTTAGTGATATTGTTATTAAGTGAAATTGTTATGTTAGGTGTGATATTGTTATTAAGTGAAATTGTTATGTTAGGTGATATTGTTATTAAGTGAAATTATGTTAGGTGATATTGTTATTACAAATTGTTATGTTAGGTGATATTGTTATTAAGTAAAATTGTTGGTGTTAGGGTGATATTGGGTTATTAAGTAAAATTGTTATGTTAGTAATATTGTTATTATTAAATTGTTATGTTAGGTGATATTGTTAATAAGAAATTGTTAGTGTTAGTGATATTGTTATTAAGTGAAATTATGTTAGGTGATATTGTTATTGCTAAAATTGTTATGTTAGGTGATATTGTTATTAAGTGAAATTGTTATGTTAGGTGATATTGTTATTGCTGAAATTGTTATGTTAGGTGATATTGTTATTAAGGAAATTGTTATGTTAGGTGATACGTTGTTATTAAGTGAAATTATGTTAGGTGATATTGTTATTAAGTAAAATTGTTATGTTAGGTGATATTGTTATTGAAGTGAAATTGTTATGTTAGGTGATATTGTTATTGCTGAAATTATGTTAGGGGTATTGTTATTAAGTAAAATTGTTATGTTAGGTGATATTGCTATGAAATTGTTGGTGTTAGGTGATATTGTTATTGCTAAATTGGTTAGTGATATTGTTATTAAGTGAAATTGTTATGTTAGGTGACATTGTTATTGCTGAAATTGTTATGTTAGGTGATATTGTTATTAAGGAAATTGTTATGTTAGGTGATATTGTTATTAAGTGAAATTGTTATGTTAGGTGATATTGTTATTAAGTGAAATTGTTATGTTAGGTGATATTGTTATTAAGTGAAATTGTTATGTTAGGTGATATTGTTATTGCTGAAATTATGTTAGGTGACATTGTTATTAAGTAAAATTGTTATGTTAGGTGATATTGTTATTAAGTGAAATTGTTAGGTGATATTGTTATTAAGTGAAATTATGTTAGGTGATATTGTTATTAAGTAAAACTATGTTAGGTGATATTGTTATTAAGTAAAATTGTTATGTTAGGTGATATTGTTATTAAGTGAAATTGTTATGTTAGGTGATATTGTTGCTGAAATTGTTATGTTAGGTGATATTGTTATTAAGTAAAATTGTTATGTTAGGTGATATTGTTATTAAGTGAAATTATGTTAGGTGATATTGCTATTAAGTAATTGGTTATGTTAGGTGATATTGTTATTAAGTGAAATTGTTATGTTAGGTGATATTGTTATTAAGTGAAATTGTTATGTTAGGTGACATTGTTATTAAGTGAAATTGTTGGTGTTAGGTGACATTGTTATTGGCGAAATTGTTATGTTAGGTGATATTGTTATTGCTGAAATTGTTATGCGTTAGGTGATATTGTTATTAAGTAAAATTGTTATGTTAGGTGACATTGTTATTAAGTAAAATTGTTATGTTAGGTGATATTGTTCTTGCTGAAATTGTTATGTTAGGTGTGATATTGTTATTAAGTAAAATTGTTAGGTGATATTGTTCTTAAGTGAAATTGTTATGTTAGGTGATATTGTTATTAAGTAAAATTGTTATGTTAGGTGATATTGTTATTAAGTAAAATTGTTAAGTGTTAGGTGATATTGGTTCTAAGTGAAACTGTTATGTTAGGTGATACTGTTATTAAGCAATCGCAGCAATAGTGACATTGTCTTTAAGTAAAATTGTTATGTTAGGTGATATTGTTATTAAGTAAAATTGTTATGTTAGGTGATATTGTTATTAAGAAATTATGTTAGGGGATATTGTTATTATTGAAATTGTTATGTTAGGTGATATTGTTATTATGAAATTGTTATGTTAGGTGATATTGTTATTAAGTGAAATTGTTATGTTAGGTGATATTGTTATTATGAAATTGTTATGCTAGGTGATATTGTTATTAAGTGAAATTATGTTAGGTGATATTGTTATTAAGTAAAATTGTTATGTTAGGTGATATTGTTATTAAGTGAAATTATGTTAGGTGATATTGTTATTAAGTGAAAATTATAGTTACTAATCAAAAACTGAAATGTCATTTTGCATCATGATTTTCAAAATAATTAAAAAATTGTTTTTAGTGTATAAACATTCCGATTTATCTAAGTATGGATGTTCATACGTAGCATTATCATTAAATGTCACGTTTCAAGGGTTTGTCCTCCCTTTAAAACCAGTAAAATAAAGAGCAGAATTGATATAAATTCGTGAATTTATATCAATTCTGCTCCCCCATACGTAGCTTTTTAGCACGTCAGTCAATAAATCAATCAACACGTCAGAAAAACACCCCCCTGTGGTTAAGAAAATCTTGTGTACAAAGTTTTATGTTATAACTAATAGCTCCTTTTCTCGCACTTCCCGCCTGTGGAACTCTCTTCCGTATACTTGCTTTCCTGACGGCTACAACCTTCAGGAATTTAAATGCCATGTCAATTCCCATCTCTTATCCACTTGACTCCAGTCTTCACTCTTTTGTTCCCATCCTTTCCTTGCCCCTTCTCTTTCACCCCCTGGAGCTGGTTCGTCTTTCTTTTCACTCTCTTTCTGCCTAAACTTTTACTCTCTTATGTAGCCCCCTGCGCATCAGTAGTGGTACAGCATTGCTTAGAGTGAAATGATTTTTAAAAAATTTCAGAATAGGTTGAGCTTTAAATTTGCTAATTTTCCACAAATTACCAGTTTTAATGATTTTACTAAAAGCAACAAAAAATCGATTCCATTCAATATAATTTCTATTTGTAATACTCCCGAGTATTTTGATATTTTGTAATACTCCCGAGTATTAATACTCCCGAGTATTAATACTCCCGAGTATTTTGCTTCCTGGTAATAGCAAATTTAGTCATTTAGCTTTTAATTGAAGCTAAAATTAAAACTTCAAGAATGCTTTTTCATTTTCAAAAGGCTTACGGCCTATCACGTTGAATACACCGGTTCTCGCTAGATCACCGAAGTTAAGTCAACGTTGAGCTTGATCAGTACTTAGATGGGTGACCGCTTGGGAATACCAGGTACTGTAAGCATTTATTGACGGACGTGCGTTGTGGTGCAGTGGATATCTGCTCGGAAAGAGAAATCGGTGAGCCGAGTTCGAATTTCAGTTGAATACCCTGCATTCACTTAAGCACTGGTACCCTTGGGAATGCTATTAATCCGTCCTTTCCCTCCAGTTATGGGTTAAATAACAAAAGTAGGACTTGGGGACCCTGCCCTTAAAAAAACAAAACAAATCCCAATGAATCTTGATACTCGAAAAGAAAAAAGTATTACTAGACACAAAAACTTATATAAAAACAAAAATAAATTGTTGAAAGAAAAAGGTATTACCAGCAAGAAATAAATGAAATTTAGTTGGCAATAAATGATCCGCCGAGGCCGATATGCCATAAAAACAAACCAACCAAATCATTTTCAAAAATTCATTTTAAACCTTAGGTATCGAAAATTTGTGATCCTAATTTTATTGAATAAACTTTTGTATAAACAATCAGCTGGTGAGTCATCCGTGTTTATATTTTCTCCATATTTTACAGTTTTTTTTTTGTTTGTAGACATAATTTAATAATATTTTATTTTATCATTATGATTGAGATGTAATTGAAATTTGCAAACTTGATCAAAAAGCAGCAAGTTGGAAAGAGTTTTAAAAACGAGAATTGCAAGAGAATATAATGTTAACATAGAACTTAGGGTTTCATGAGTAAAATGATGAATCTTTGCTGTCAATCTCTAGTCTAATATAGCCTCACCAGGTGACCAGTGTCTCAAAAAATGGGGTGTTTTAGCTATTAGTCTCGGTCAGAGGCACAACTATCAGGGGTATAAGATGTGAATTTTGGAGGAGATGTTATGGAAGTAAGTCGCAAATGGTGGAAAATAATATTTATTATTGCATCTAGAGAAAAGCTATTTATTCACAAAAAATAGAGCAGACATATTAATTTTGATGTCGCTATTGTCTCCAACACGTTTATATCAATGGACACGAGCCCAAACGCCAACAAACGATTCATGTTGTGGCACACACACACACACACACACACACACACACACACACACACACACACACACACGAGCGCGAGGGAAAAGACAAAAAATCTATTTAAAAAAAGGAAAAATTTGCAAAGGCCAATGAAGAAATTATCAAAGATTGCTATTTCCGTCACCAAATAATTTTTTGTGGCTGCTCTAGCTGTCTCCGCCATTATTACTGTCGTCTTCTCTCATATTTTTTTTAATTTTTAAATTTTTTTATGCTTCGTCTAATTCATTTTTTATTTTATTTTTAATCCCCTGAACCCAAAGGTCGGATATCAGACCGATCGCCTCCGTAAAAACTGTAAACGCAAGAATAGAGCGAGGAGGAAGGTAGCAAGGCTCTCTTTTGCTTAATTTCTCTTTTTCTCCTTTCTCTTTTTCCTTACTGTTTTTCCTCTCTCTTTGTTTCTCGCTGCTTTTTCCTTTCTCTTCTTTATTTCTGTTTTTCCTCTCTCTTTATTCTCTTTTTCCTTTCTCTTTTTTATTTCTCTTTTTCTTTTCTCATTTTTATTTCTCTTTTTCCTTTTTCTTTTTTATTTCTCTTTTTCCTCTCTCTTTTTCTCTTTTTCCTTTCTTTTTTATTTCTCATTTTCTTTTCTCTTTTTCCTTTCTCTTTTTTATTTGTTTTTTCCTTTCTCTTTTTCTTTCTCTTTTTCCTCTCTCTTTTTAATTCTCTTTTTCTTTTCTCTTTTTTCTTTCTGTTTTTCTTTCTGTTTTTCCTTTCTCTTTTCCTCTCTCTTTTTAATTCTCTTTTTCTTTTCTCTTTTTCCTTTCTCTTTTTCCCTCTCTCTTTTTCTTTCTCATTTTCCTATCTCTTTTTCCACTCTCTTTTTTATTTATCTTTTCTTCTCTCTTTTTTAATTCTCTTTTTTCTTCTTTTTTTCAATTCTCTTTTTTCTTTCTGTTTTTCTTTCACTTTTCCTTTCTCTCTTTCATTTCTTTTTTTTGTTTCTCATTTTTATTTTTATTTTTCGTTTCTTTTATTCGTTTCACTTTTTGGATGCCCTTTTTATAAATATTTTTCATTCTGTTCCTTTTCTTGCACTTACATTATACTTTCCAATATTTTCTGACGTTTTTAGTTTTTCTTTTTTCATCTTTTATTTGTTTATTTGTTTATTTACGCTCAGTTTCTCTTTACATTTCTTTTTTTAACTTTCATTTTGCTTTCTTTTTTATTTATTATTTTTCATCAGTTATTTTCTTTTATTTCCTTTTTGAATTCGTCTTTTTATGTTAATTTCTCAATTATTCCTTTAATTTCTCTTCTTCTTTCCTTTTTTTTTTTTTGGCCTTTTCTGTTTTTCGGTAATTCTTTATCTTCCATTGTTTAATAATGTTACCTTATTTTAGTCCATTTCATTCCTTCTTTTTTCTTTTTTTCTTTCTTTCTTTCTTTCGAAGTTCTCTTTCTTTCAGTTAATCTTCTATTTCTTCTTTTTCTTTATATTTTCAATTATTCATTCTTAGCTGATTTTTATTTCTTTTTTAATTATTTGATCTTTCCTGCCTTTCTTTTTTCCTTTCTTTTTTCCTTTCTTTTTTCCTTTCTTTTTCCTTTCTTTTTTCCTTTCTTTCTTTCTTTCTTTCTTTCGAAGTTCTCTTTTTTCAGTTAATCTTCTATTTCTTCTTTTTCTTTATATTTTCAATTATTCATTCTTAGCTGATTTTTATTTCTTTTTTAATTATTTGATCTTTCCTATCTTTCTTTTTTCCTTTCTTTTTTCCTTTCTTTTTTCCTTTCTTTTTTCCTTTCTTTTTCATGACAATTTGTTATTTTTACTTATTCGTTTTTTATCAATTCTTTCTTGTTTATTTTTTTGTGCATCTGTATCCCTTTTTCTTAGTTATTTATTTCTTTTTTAATTTACCTTTCTTTTCTTTTTTTTATTAATTATTCTTTTTTGTTTTCTTTCTTTCTTTCATTTTTTTCTTTTTTTCTTTCTTTCTTTTTTTTTTCTTTTAGCCACTCGTTATTTTATACGGACCAGTCCACGATCGGATCGCCAAGTCCTGCCTACAGCAACAGACAAAATGGCGGCTAATAATGTCGGATGAATATTTCTCAACCGAACTGGAAGCTTGTAAAAGCGACGGCGAAGAAAATTGAGGCGTGGAAGGAAAGCAGGACAATGGTGGCTCGGTCGTTTAAGGCATAGACACAAGCTTTCCGCAGCAGGAAAATTGGTTGACAGACCAATTAACATTTTCAATATATTATCGTCGCCATAAGTCAACCCTACTCAGCACTTGGGCAGAGATGTGGGAATGCAGACAAGACCATCTTTAATGCTATTATGAAATGGAATAATATAAGTAAAGGATTCGCACGAACAGACACAATAATCCACACACACACACACACACACACATATATCTGTGTGTGTGTGGGACGTCTATATGTGTATGTATGTATTTATGTGTGTGTAACATAATGAGTTCCTAGCATTCACTTACGCACAAATACCCTTGGGAAAGGTATTAATCTGTCTCTTCCCTCCAGTTATGGATTAAATAATAGGGCAGACTGGGTTCTATAGCCTTGGCTGGCAACCAGTCTACCGCAGAAAACAATGGCAATCTACTGCGGGTTAATCTTCTGCCAAGTGAGTCATATCTCTTTCGAGACATGATCGCCCAAAGCGTGTATCACGTATGGCACTTAACTGACTGGCTGAATATAATAGTCGGAAACATGATTAGGGCTTCTACCGGGCATAAAATGGGGGACAAGTTTGGTATTGTTATGAAGTAATAAACTGATCCCTCATTTAATAATATAATACATCTCTTCCCTCTCTAGGTATGAGTTAAAAAACAAGACAGATTGGGTTCTATAGCCTTGGTTGGCAACAAGCCTACCGCAGAAAGCAATGGCAACCTACTGCAGGATAATCTTGTCAGTCAATCATGTCTCTTTCGAAACTTGTTCGCCCAAAGCGTGTATCACGTGTGACACTTAACGGAACATAATGAGTATTTGTGTGGCTAATGGCTATCGGCGTGTTGAGCTCAAACTCTGCTCGATTCTGCTACGTTTATTTCGCGATGATGCCTTTGGAAAAATTTTGAATCTAATTTTCTCTAGGCATAGCAGGACAGTCTAGATTCTTTTGCTTAGGAGTGACAACTACTCTCGGAGAAGGAAGAGCTCCGTCTCACTATCTTTGCCTTAGACTCACTACATGTGGTATTCCTACGTCAGCACATATGACGTGACGAAAATAATGACTTCGTCTAATTGCAATATTCATTTAAATGCGTGTGCATGTAAGAATTTACATACTCCATGCATAATTTAATGTAAGGCTCCTCATGGCTCTTCACAGCTTCCTTTTATTTTAATATTAGTAAGTTTTCACGGCTTCTAAGAAATGATAGTGGATTAGTTTTCGGATACTATCTTTTTAATTAAATAGTTTACATTGTTCGGACTGTTGTCTTCATCGTTGTTGCCGTATTTAAAACGTTTTTTGCAACAAAGATGTCAAAAACATTCCGAACAATGTAGATAGGGTAAATAATTACATTGAACCATTTCAGAAATATAAACGGATCCTGAAGAAGACTGGAGTGTATAACGGTCGAAACGTTGTGAATAGAGCAACAAAGATGAGGAAAACAGTCCGAACAGCATAAATAATGTAAATGATCACACTACCTCATCTCGGAAATATAGACAAAATATCTTCACTGTAGTTTTGAATTCTGAATTGTCTTTTTATTAGACCGTCAGCCAACCAAGGCTTAAGTGTCCACTTTGCCGAACTATTTAACACATAGTAGGAGGGACAAGAGATAGACTTATATATCTTCTTCTTCTTCTTCTTCTTTATGGACCGTGTTCCTTCAGGACGTAGGCGATCATGGGCTTCCACTTGCCCCTGTCTCTTGTCGCTTTAATTACTTGTCCTCTTGGTTTCTCTCCGCCATCCACTCGGACAATCCCATCAAGTGTGACTCGCGCTGCCTTCCCCCTACGTCTCTTTGTCTCTATCCGCCTTTGTGAGTATCAGATTCTCTAAACCTGTCTCTCAATATTCTACTTAGCTTTTGGAATGCATCTTTAGACATGCCAATGCCTATTCGGGTCTCAGTGTCGCACTTTCCATCCTCTGTCAGAACAGCGGGATAAGCTCGACTGGAAATCGAACACGATACGTAGATTCTACATGCTGTTCACATAATACGTCGACTTATATATTCTTAATGAATGAATTTAAACAGTCGTTTTAGCAAATAGATATATATTTTTAATTATTCTCTCTTTCTGCTTAGTACTCATTCAGTCAGTCAGTTAAGTGCCATACGTGATACACGCTTGGGCGATCATGTCTCGAAAGAGACATGACTGACTGGGCAGAAGATTATTAGGTTGTCATTACTTTCTGCGGTAGACTGGTTGCCAGCCAAGGCTATAGAACCCAATCTGTCTTGTTATTTGACTTATAGCTAGAGTGGGAAGAGATGTATGATATTATTAAGTTGTAATTAGTGGGGGATAAGTTTATTACTTTATAACAATATATAACTGATCCCCCACTTTATTCCCAGTTGAAGCTTTAATCATGATTCCAACTATTCAGCCAGTTAAGTGTCATACGTGATACACGCTTGGGCGATCATGTCTCGGAAGAGGCATGACTGACTTGGCAGAAAATTATCTGCATATACTGCTTTCTGCGGTAGATTGTTTGCCAGCCAAGGCTATAGAACCCAATCTGTCTTATTATTTAGCCCATAACTGGAGGGTAGAGACGGATTAATACCTTTCCTCAGGGTATTTGTGAATGCAAGGAATTCAACTGGAAATCGAACCCGGCTCCCCGATTTGTCGTTCCGAGTCGATATCCACTTCACCACAATGCACATAACTTTCGTTTAGTGAAATGTTTAATGAAGTTGATTCTTTTAAGCTAAAAATTCGATAAGCATAACAACATTCAAAATGAGTGACACAACAATTTGCAACAAATGGAAAATATTTTTGGCACCAGAAGGGAAAACAGGAACAACATATAATTTAAATTAAATTTTTTGATGGCGATTAGTTTATGATTTTATTTCCCTAAATATAAGAGTTTGAGAAAAATGTTTTTATTGATTTCCAGCTATCTTGTTTATTAAAACCTCCTCGATTAGAATTTGTATATATTTTTCAGATGATAATTATTTACACGATTTACACTGTTCGGCTTGCTGACCTTAACTTTATTATCATATTCATGACGTTTCGGCCGTTATACGCTGCAGCCTTCTTCAAGATCTGTCTATATTTCTGTGATGAGGTATTATAGTGACTTACACTATTTACATTGTTCAGACTGTTGACCTTAAGTTTATTATCATATTTACGACGTTTCGGCCGTTGTACGCTGCGGCCTTCTTTAGGATCTGTCTATATTTTTTGATGAGATATTATAATTATTTACACTATATTGCTTGGCCTCTTCCCAATCTCTCATCATGAAAGCGTTGGTCTGATCCACTGACTTGACCCAAAGAGTTGTGATTTCAATACCTGACTACTGCAGGAGTTAACAAAAAATTATAGAGTTAAGATAAAGGGGGATAACTGATACTAAAATATCTAGAAGAGGCATTACTAGTTGAACTAGAACAATCTACCCCGCTGATAAAAATGAAGAGTTCAGTTCGCAATTCCAAAATCATGAAGTAAGTCGGAGCGTATTATTAGGGTTTCTAATTTTTTGCCGCCCTCCCTGTTTATTACGACACTCTTGTTTTATTTGACATCAGAAATATTATATATATATATATATATATATATATATATATATATATATATCATCTCACTCCAAGCAAGGCATTCCACTGCCACTATTGCAGCATGGGGCTACATAGGGGAAGGTAAAGAGAAGGAGTGGTTAGACATAGGGAATGTCAGGAGGAAGGTGACAGATGAGTAAGGATATCGAGGATGAGGGTTGGGCAGATGGGAAGAGTGTTTGATAGAATGGGAGCAAGTTAGTGTGTTAGGAGGTGTCTATTGACCTTACATTTAAACTCCTGGAGATTGTAGCCGTCGGGGAAGCAATCGTGTGGAAGAGAATTCCACAGTTGGGAAGTGCGAGGAAAGAAACTGTGGGAGTAGAAGTTACGGCTGCATTTTATCGGTTTCACTGTAAAAGGGTGGGATCTAGTTGCTAATCTAGTATCTCGTTCAAATTCGTATTTAGGGGGCACTATATATATATATATAATTGCTATAATCGTTATTTTTAGTGGGTCGATATGTTGGAGTTGGTATCGCTGTTTTCTTGTTTTTTTATCTATTGAATTTAATAAAAATCGAGTTTGATCGAGAATACATTTTTCTGTTATTGAACTTTTCGATCTAGGCCGGTTGTTATTACTTTTATAGTTTTAAGGACTCACACCTAAAAAAAATAAAAAAAATAATAAAAATATTCAAATAAATAAAATAAACAAATAAATAAAATAATATAAAATAAACAAATCCAAGGCTACAATTCAAATACGTCTCCCTACTAAAAATAACGCTGTAATATGAACGTCGGATTAAAAACCCATTTTAAAAATGTCGCTATTATTTATGTTTCGGGCACAAAACGCAGATTTAGATTCGTAGAATTTTCAAAGAAACATGTGCGTTCCTCAAATACATAATTTTAACCTAGCTTTACCAAGATGGTAACCCGTAGCTCAACTGATAACAGCCCGCTTCCGCTATAGGAATCGTTTCCCCAAATGAAAAAGTAGTGATAGCGGTTCGATTTCTCGCAGGAAGCATACCGGAACTTATACCGGTTGCAAACCGCATGCATATGGATAGAAAATGAATTGAGTAGTTACAAAAAATAGAAAGGGCTATAAACTAAGGATGTTTTTTCACCCCAGATTTATCCAATATAGGAAAAGAAGTAATAATATTTTCATACATCAAAAGCAGACAAAGTTAATGGAAATTATTCAATACAATAGTCAGTCAGTTAAGTGCCGTACGTGAAACACGCTTGGGCGATCATGTATCGAAAGAGACATGACTGACTGGGCAGAAGATTATTCCGCAAGAGGTTGCCATTGCTTTCTGCGGTAGACTGGTTGCCAGCCAAGGCTATAGAACCCAATTAGTCCTGTTATTTAACCCATAACTGGAAGGAAGAGACGGATTAATACCTTTCCTCAGGGTATTTGCGCCTAAGTGAATGCAACGAATTCAACTGGAATTCGAACTCGGCTCCCCGATTTCTGTTTCCGAGAGAAATCGGGGAGCACCACAATCCAATGCACCACAACGCACATCCTAATACAATATTACCAGTCTATAATAATCAGAGGTATAGTAGCCATAACTTAGCCTTGATTCTTAATGTGAGTGTTGAACTTGTATTGCCTGTGCCAGTTAATTTATTCTTGGCTTTCTGACTGAAAGGGTTAATCGGGCGTCGTTTGCCACGTTGAGTCAGCTACGTTTCTTGGTCTTGATTCCAAGGACAGTAGAAAAAACTTGTTCACATAGATAAGTGGTTAAAAATCCTATGAGAATCTGTACTGAATCTAGAGGCTAGTGTTGGTGTATCCTTCAGACGAAAGATCCAAAAGGTTTCTAGACCAGACTTGGTCTCAAACAAAAGCTTCCATGCTTTGTTCATCCTGAGTGTGAGAATTTCTTCTTTTGCTGGATAGTCCTCATCAGAAATGATATCTTCACTCACAAGATGTGGATTTCTTACCCATTCATTGTTAGAATTATTCAAGTTTGGAAAGTACTTACATAAGTTTTCCAAGAGGCCATTTAGGTGATCACTGACGTCTGTCTTCATGTGGTTGAGGATGTCTTCAGAATGAACTTTATTAGGTGTGAAATTATAAGCTGATTGCCTCTTTCCAAACCAAACATCCATTATCCCCCAAATATGGGCTAATTACCCCACTGGGTCTGGGAACCATGGCATTACAGCGATGATGTTCTAAAGGAGTTTTTTTTTTTTTTTTTTTTTTTTTTTTTAATCATCTCACCCCAAGCAAGGCATTCCACTGCCACTATTGCGCATGGGGCTACATAGGGGAAGGTAAAGAGAAGGAGTGGATAGACATAGGGAATGTCAGGAGAAAGGTGATAGATGAGTAAGGATAGCGAGGATGAGTGTCGGGCAGATGGGAAGAGTGTTTGATAAAATGGGAGCAGGTTAGTGTGTTAGGAGGTGTCTATTGACTTGAGTTGGATATCCTTGAGTTGGATATCCTATGAGCATTTATTATCTTGACAAGATAGGATTCACAGACACTGTGTTTGTAGCTGATACAGAAAATTAATAAAACACCTCGATCGGACAGAAAAGAAAGTGAGAAAAAAGAATGCCAAACGTGAAACAGAAATAAAAAAAAATCGCAAGCTTCAATTTACAAATTGGAGATTTCAATATCAAGCAAATATAGAAGTATTTTAACAGATGACTGAAAAAGTGACGCCAAAATTCAAACAGCGTTGTTGAGCCATGGATATTGACTTGAACGAGAAATCGGAGCGCAGAGTTCGAATTTCAGTTGAATTCGTTGCATTCACTTACGCGCAAATATCTTTGGAAATCCGACTCTTTCTTCCAACTAAGGGTCATACAGATTAAGTTCTATAGCCTTGATTGCCAACTAGTCTACTACAGAAAGTATTGGCAACCATCTGCGAGAAAATCTTTTACCTAGTCAGTCATATCTCTTTCGAGACATGATTGCCCAAACTTGTATCACATATAGCATTTAACTGAATGATTAGACAAGCGAAAGAGTAATTTCATAAAGCGAGGAATAACAGAAAAAAATCGTTAGAAACAAAGAAAAGAGTGTTAAACAATTTCCAAACAGATCAAGAGAAAACTGGAGACAGCAATAATGTAGTGCTACGGAAGGATACTGAGAATCCTATGGACGGAGCGATTAATCGACGAGGAAATCTTAAACAAAATGGCAACAGAAAGAAAATTTACACTCAGAACTGAGAAGAGATGGGTGAAATTGTGCGCACATTGAAGAAGGAAGTCTTGGAGATCTTAACCATCACAGAGGATATTGGGTGTAAGAGAGATTGGGATAGTCAGACGATCTGTGAAAGGACGGTAGAATGGACTGAGGAGCCACCGAAAATGGAGAAAAACTGCTACGAGGTTTTACAGCGACATGCTTGTCTATGTCCTGAAGGGGCGCAGTACATAAAAAACAATTTTCTCGAACAAAGAAACATTCACCCCGCTCTCTCAAATGAGTGGAATTAGTTATCTCGAAATTATTCCGGAATTCCTCACCGAAAATCTGAACATGCATCGTGTTTGAACGGACTTTGTATCCTTCACTCACCGACACTCTATGAAAAACAACAGCGCTAATAATCTTTCTATACGTTTCCCAAGAAAAAGGTGTGAAGATCAAATTGTATATAATGTATTAAATATCAGGATGTGTCTTGTGGTGCAGCGGATATGCAAGGAATTCAACTGGAATTCGAACTCGGCGCCCCAATTTGTCGTTCCGAGTCGATATTGACTGCACCACAACGCACATCTTCTTTACGAGTATTTCGAGCAATTATTGCTTTCATAATGGTCGAGATTTTAGAACGAATTTAGGACCGTTCCGATATCACTTTGTATTTGGCAAGCAGCAGACAAATTTGGAATTTAATCTTGGTCGTCTATTCTGTTTGCCGTGTTAATCATCGCTGTGCAAGAAAGTAACACCAACGAAAGATAACCAATATATTCCCACTATTTACTCGTGGGTCTCACGAACTATCGGGTCACTCGGTGGCTGTGTATGAATATTTTAAAGAAGGTCGCTAAGTACAGTAAAAAAAAAAAAAAATGGAGCCGCGCATATGAGAAGACTTCGATCTGTATTTCGCATATTGACTATTCAAGTTTTTTACGAATTTCTATTTAAACAGTCTCAAGAAATATTTTCTCAGAATTTCTGCATTATTATTATTATTATTGTGTCATTTTTCATCATATTTCGATTTCTGCTTTGGTCTCACTACCATCCAAGTCTGCGGGGAGACCTAAGGCAGGTCGTGGCGTGTTGTTATGGCCCCATTTCATGTTTTTCTATCTTCCCTATCATCCCTAGCGTTACATAGATAAAGTTTTCCTTTGTGTGTGGGCTGTACTTAATAAGACAATTTTTTGTATATCTCTTAAGCTGGGGTTTCCAGGGATTCTTTCAATGTGTTGTTTTGTTCCTTTTTTTATCATTCCAAGTGCACCTACTATCACTGGCACAACTCTTGTTTTCAATTCCACATTTTTTCTATTTCAATTTCCAGGTCTTTATATTTTGACAGTTTTTCAAATTTCTTGGTTGCTATGTTACAATCCGCTGGACAAGGCATATCAATTAATAGATAAGTTTTTTCTTTCTGGTTTTTAACAATAATGTCTGGCCTGTTTGCTTCAATTTTTCTGTCTGTGTAGATGGTTTAAATCCCATAGAATGGAGACATCTATTTCTGTAACCGATGCTGGGTGATGTTCATACCAGTGTTTGTTTACATATTTTCCATAGTGTTTGCACATTGTCCAGTGTAAATATTGCCCCACTCTATCGTGACGATTTTTATAGTCATTTGGGGCAAGTACAGAACATTATTATTATTATTATTATTTATTCTATTTACATTGATACTATTTTCTTCATCTTTGTTGTTTTTATCACAACGTTTCAACTGTTGTGCGCTCCTTAGACGCGTATCGATCTGGGTAATTGTTGTGGAGTAGTTTTCGCACTGAACGTTATAATCGTGCCATGTCGGTTGCTAATCGACTTAACGCACCCAAAATGTTAGGAACTTGGTAATCTTCTCCTGTAAGCTGACTCCTTAGTATTCGGCTAACTGCCGACTAATATCAACTGCTTTGTAGTTCTACTGAACTCCAATAGAACTCTAAAGAACTCCTAAGATCTTCTCTAGAACTGCATGTTAACTCTTATTAATATAGGAGGGAGAGTCCATTATCTGAGGAATAGGTGTGTTTCCCCATAACATTAATCTACAAGTAACTCCGAAATGAAAATCTACGAGGATAGACTGTTCCCCTTACACTGTTCATGCCAACAGATATCTCGTCTAGTTTTTCCTTTTTTACGCCCTGTTCATTTATTGCTCACCTGTATCCACTGAGTACAAGCTCACAATACCCGGCACAAGGATTGAACCCACAGCCACTACGTCACCAAATTCACAAACTAACACTTTTACCCACTAGGCCATAGTTTCGTTCGGCATTCTCTATAGATTATCCAGATCAATGTTAAGAAAGTTAAATAGCTTTCTGTTTATCAGTGCGAATCGTCAATTTTGGAAATATGTGAACTTTCCAGATCATCATACCTGTTAATGCATTTGGCTCTGAAGATTTACTTTCTCAAGAGCCGGGTTTTTTCCGTATTTGACTTGTCCATGTCATAAATGCGTAAAAAATGACGTTATCACTTCGCCGTTCATTTGGTTGATATAATTAATTCGGTTTTCTCTTCGTTTTTATCGCAAATTTATTTTGGGGGAAACTTTTGCTGGCTTTACACTTCATGTCAAATCTTTCCTCAACACTGCTCCTGGGCATGACGGTAAACTACATCCGGGAAGCAAGGCTTCAGATTAAGAGGTTGTGATGAGCATGGAACCGCCTCTTAATTGCTGTTGTTCCCAGATCCACCCTGACCCGGAGTGTTATCCTCTGTTATGGTCCCAGCAATGGGCAAAAAGTTATCCTCCAAACTGGGGTCAGAACACTATGAAGTTATAAAATTACATTTTTTATAGAAATATCTAAACTTATTTATAAGTGGAACTTTGTCTGTGTGTGTGTGTCTCTTTGTGTGTGTGTCCGTTACCTATAGACACCAAAACGGCTAAAACCGATTTTCTTGAAAATTTACACAGTTGTACTATAAGCGTCTGCGAGTGTTCTTAGCTAGGTTTTTTGTCGAGGTACCCCCGATAAATATCGGAAATCGATAATCGAAAAAATCGGGTTATAGAAGGAGTGGTCCGATTTTAATCAAATTTCATACACTCATAGAAAAAGACATAAAAAACGATTTTCAGAGGTTTCAGGGTTGCAGTTCTTACAATAGTGCAGAAAATCGATAATATATATATATATATATATATATATATATAAAAGGCAAGATGTTTGTGTGTGTGTGTCTGGTGTCTGTTTATCTGCCTGTATGTCTGTATTTTTCAGCTTTTTTATTTTAGTTTTTGCTTCGGGTTTGTCTCTAAGTAGGTATAATTGTACTTCTTAGTTTCAACCATGATACCATTTACTCAGAGGACTTATTTAGCCTTCAAAAAACAGTTTACGGCGAAAAAAACTTATTTGATATCAATACCATGAAATCAAAATTTGACTTACATCCATTTATTTTTCTTTCAGTCTACGTTTTCGCTTTAACTGGAAGCAATTATTGCTTTTTAGTCTTTCATGCCAACGTCCAAAGAGTCTGAGCTCCAGGACCATGGATTAGTTTTAAATCTTTCATTCCACCCGAGCAACGCTAGTATACATAAAAATAGACTTTTATAGAAAAATATACAATTTTGAAAGAAAAATATGACCTTAGCACGTTTTTGAAGGAAAAATATTCTCAGTAAAACATGTTTAAATGCAAAACTAGAAGACATTTTCAGTTTTCTAAAATAAATAAGAATAAAAACAAAACAATTTCATTAAAATCTGACGAAATCAACCTTCTCACTAAAAGCAAACATTAGAAAATTATACCTTAAAACTCCACCTTTTTGGCATTAAATAAAGCATAGTGTTGATATGCCGTTAAACAAAACTTTCCTCAACAAGGACTTGGGATCGGCTATGGTGGAAATTTTCCAGTAACAAAGATGCCGAAATGCGACCTCTGCGTGCATGTTATCCAATCAATGACGATCTAGGTTCGTGACATCTGAAAAATAACCAGATTTGTTGATGTTTTCTGTATATGTTGCTCGGGGACATTAATGTTTCATATCCTGACCCTGTGATAGTTCTAGATATAGAAGGTTTATGTATCCTGAAAGACATGATCAGCATAAGACGTCGGAAGGCTCTCGGTCACCTACTACGAATGTCCAGAGATAGACCAACCAGAACGTCCCTGATATTTTAAGCCAGACAAAAGGCCCTGAAATAGAGGCTGTGAAGATCTTAGAGAGATCTTGGGATGCAGTAATAGATCAACTTGAATAAAGGACATTTTTTGCACGATATTACCAAGCCTGAAGAACGAAAGCTATTGAACTCGATAAAATCTATATATATATAAGGCAATCTGTGAGTCTGTGTGTGATTGTTCCCTATGCACGAATTCAAATTTTCTAGGGACACATATCTACAGGGAAGCCAGGTCGACACATACTTTTTGAGTTTAAGTTCAGCAATTTTTCCTTTCGCACTTTTTGGCCAATGGAGCCGATTGTTTACAAATGTCCCGTAAAACATCTAAGATCTAAGATGGTGTCTAACTTACGTCACAGAAATCAAATCACACTTGTTAAACGCGACTAAAATATTTTTTATTAAAAAAAAATGAGCCTTTATATTTAATTTTTATTCCGACGTTTTAAAAATGCATTTGGTTCACAAAAAATGTGAATATTTTCCCCCGTAATTTTGAAACAAAAGAAATATTTTTAAAAAAGTGTTTTTCAAATTAAAACAAAATATGTAAAAGAAAACGTGCCAATGGTTAATTTAATTACTTAAGCCTTTTTTCAGATTTAATCTTTCATATCTCAGAAAATAAAATTAAAAAAATAAAGCTTTTTTTTCGCTAAATATTTCATGCAGGAAATCAACTGTCTTTAATTCGTGTGGCATTAATGTAACATTTTCCTCTAAAATTAAATGTCTACATTTTTAAATATTCTTCAAAAATTTCTGAACTGAGAGCGTAATAATTTTTATATTTCTAATTTCAGTAAAACAAAACAAATAATTTTTATTTTTATGTTAAATACATTTAGTCAATAAAAAATGTAAATATTTTCCCCCGTAATTTTGAAACAAACGCAATGTTGTTTACAATGTCACACAAAACATCAAATCACGTTTATGCAAAACAAAAGAAAATAGATTTTTAATGGAATTTTCGAACAATTTTTAAATCACAATTTTTTATATAATTATTTTTTTATATAACCGAGTTTTAAAGGAATTTATTCATTTAATATTATAAACATTATAATTACTGAATGGAAGCCTGCTTCAAACGCGGTTTACTGGAAGATGACAATCAATGGGACTCTGCAATGGCGGAAGGTGTCTTGCATATTCCCCTACTTCTTAAATGTTCTGAGTTGCACGGTAATGCCGGGCTGTGGTGCTAATAGTAACTGAAATAGTAACCCTATTTTTATATATAATCGTTTCACGCCTAGCAAGGGGGTACTGCCACAGGTGCGCAGGAGTTACAGTCAGGGGAGGAAGTCTTGCGAGGTCAGCGTCTTTCACATGAGGATCGGATCCGATATTTTGGGCAACAGCTCAATATGGCGATTAGAACTGATTGGAAAAGTTTGACTTCGACACCCTTCAGCAAAAGGTGGGTACATGAGGCGAGCCTGGTTGGCGGGAACGGGGCTAACCATGATTTTCTATTTTAGATCTGCTAGTTGCATCGGGGTGGATTCCTTCGGAACCCTCCCCTGGTTAAGGTAGTTCTCTCTTGTGTATCTAGTTAATGCCAATGAATGGGTTCCTAGCCTGTATTCGGCTCTCTCTTTTGTTATGATCCAAGTCGAGATTCCCAACCTCCCAGTTTGTTCTGGTCTTCTTTTATCTGGGCTGGGGTCAGCCTCGGATTTTCCCATTCCATTAATTATTTATCCTCCTCGGCTCCTTTAGCGAGTGTGCTTCTTGGTTTTGCCGCTTGGCGGAATACAGCAGACAGTTCTTTTTTGTGGAATGAACGGGTCTTACTAAAATTGTTTAATTTTAGTTTTAATTTTAGTTTTAAAATTATGTTGTACTAGCAGTATAGCCCGGCGTTGCCCGGGTGTAATGAAAGCTTTAAAACTAATCCATGGTTCTGGAGTTCAGACTCTTTGGATGTTGGCACGAATGACTAAAAAGCAATAGTTGTTTCCAGTTAAAGCGAAACCGTAGACTGAAAAAAAATGAATGGATGTAACTCAAATTTTGATTTCCTGGTATCGATTTATATATATATTATCGATTTTCTGCACTATTGTAAGAACTGCAACCTTGAAACTTCTGAATATCGTTTCTTATGTCTTTGTCCATGAGTGTATCAAATTTGATTAAAATCGGACCATTCCTTCTATAACCCGATTTTTTCGATAATCGATTTTCGATATTTATCGGAGGTACCTCGACACAAAACCTAGCTAAGAACACTCGCAGACGCTTATAGTACAACTGTGTAAATTTTCAGGAAAATTGGTTCAGCCGTTTCGGAGTCTATAGGTAACGGATACACACACACACACACACACACACACACAAAGAGACACACACAGACAAAGTTCAATTTATAAATATGTTTAGATTATAGTTTGTTTTTTGGCTTCGTCCCCCTCCCACCCATCATCTTATTTTTCATTAAATCTGTTATACATATATTATATTATTGTATGCATTTTTATTTTCACAGGTTTATTTCCCTGTGTTTTAGGTGTCCCTTGTAAATATTTGGTATTGTAGTGTGTGAAGGTTTCAGAGGTGATGGATGGGTTCTGAATGTACAAATTGTAATGAGTGATTGGGTCAGTGTTTAGTTAGGTATAGGATAAGTACTGATGACCACCCTCTGCCCACCCCGCTTTTCGACCTTGTGCCACAATTTGTGTATTTTTGTACGCAAATAAATATTCAGGAAGTTTTTTTCCTCCTGAATCCATCTTGCACATGTACAAAACTACCACTCGACCGTGCATAGAATACTGTTGTTATATCAGGTCAGGCACCTTTGCTGTTCGTCTTAGTTTTCTCGACAGGCTCCAAAGAAGAATCTGTAATGTGATTGGTCCAGACCTGGCAGCTCAACTCCAGCCACTTTCTCATTGGCGGGATATGGCGTCTCTTCTATAAATATTTTCGTGGCTTCTACTCTGACGAACTTAGGTCATTGGTGCCTCCTCTACAAGAATTTTAATTTAATTGAAGTAGATAGATCTCAATTGGATTAGATAGATCTATCTATCGCCCGGTTCACCTTCCACCCACGTCTATTGAACAGGTTAAGAGGCTCATCCCCTGTTCCCTGTTTAGGATGTGGTTTCCGGCTTTCTCTTTTCCAAATTTTTCACTATTACGTAGCCCCCTGCACATCAGTGGCGTTACTGCCTTGCTCGGGGTGATACGATTAAAAACAAAAACTCAGGCAACCAAACTGGCACCAAGGTCCCACCTTTTTACAGTTAAATCTGCAAAATGCAGGCGACAATTTTACTCCATCAGTTTCTTTTCTCGCGCTTCCTGCCTGTGGAACTCCCTTCCATATTTTTGCTTTCCTGGCGGCTACATCCTCCAAATATTTAAATGCAAAGTCAATTCCCATCTCTTATTCACTTAGCTCCAACCCTTTCTACATCATCCCGTGTATCTTGTTCTTTTCCTTTCTCTCTTCGCAACTGTCTTCGCTTCTGTGTTCACATCCTTCTCTTGCCCATTCTCTTTCACCCCCTGTAGCTGGTTGGTCTTTGTCTTCACTCTCCCTCTTTCTAAAACTTTAACTCTTTTATGTAGTCCCCTGCACATCAGTGGCGTCACCGCCTTGATTGGGGTGAAATGATAAAAAATGAAGAAACTGTTAGCTACAATTAGCAATTTCAAGTGTAATATAATAAAACCTATCTAATATCTAGTACTGCGCTTAACTTAAAAGTCGTGATATCAAAGAGGAAAGCTTTTCAGAACAATTATCATAAAAATATTTATAGAAAAGGCATAGGAAAGCTACGTTATGGCGGTAAGAATGTTTCTAGATTCCAGATGTCCGGTCAGGACCATTTTTTATTTTTGGATGATCAAGCAAGATACCAGAAGAGAGCTCCAAGTGCGAGAAGTGCAGTATAAGAAACGGTTATCATAGAACTTACGGGTACATCTAATCATTTCAATTGTAAAAAGATGAGACCTAGCTGCCAATCTAGTCTTCTTCTATGTGCCAAGTCCATTCAGGACGTAGGCCAGCAGTCGGCAACACCCGACAGCATTCGGCCCTCGAGTGAATCTTATCAGGCCCGCTGCCTTACCCTGGACACGATATAAATATAGGTAAACCAAAAGAAAGTGACAGTTGATAGTCTGAATATATTGCGTCGAAATTAATTTTTTTTTTTTTTTTTTTTTTTTACCTGGAGAATGTGTTTTACTTTTATTATTTATTTGTAGAGATCGCTAAAATTAGCGTAAGGCCTCACTTTCGCTTTTTCTGTGAAATTGCTTTCGTGAGCGGGCACTTTTAAATTAATATGAAATAGAGTTTTCAACCGATTTTAATGGAATTTTTTAATACTGATTTAAGATAAATTTATTTTTAAGATGTAATATTTTTAAACAAAAATTCCCGTCAGATATTAAATTGTATTGAATCCTTGCTTTTTTCACACACATAGACAATTTATTCACATATTTAATAACCTGGTTTTTCACCATGACACTGGAGCCATAACTGTTTGACCCTACTCCATGATTCTACATAGCTTTTTGGCCTTCACTCTCAAAAGGTTGCCCACTCCTGACGTAGGCGATCATGGCTCTCCACATTCTTCCTATCTCTTGTTGCTCTTAATATCTCTTTTCCTGTTATTCCACTCAATCCTCGCTTCACCATCCATCTGTTCAAGTCCATTAAGTATGTCATTCGTTACTCTCCCTTGTCTCTCTTCCACACCCTATCCGTCCGGTGAGCATCAGTTTCTAGTACTGAACTTTAATTCATTAAGTCTAGATATCAAAGAGGAAAACTCATCAGAACAATTATCATGAAAATATTCATAGAAAAGACAGAGAAACTACCTAATGGCGGTGAGAAAATGGTCGAAGCCGAGACTCCAGTTTCGAATTTATAACAACGCAGGTTCTTTGTATCTTTAACGCATAGGTTCCCAACCTTTTTACTGCGATTACCTCAAAATACAAGTTCACTGTTATCCATTACACCGATGAAAAAATAGCCGTAATATAGGAAACTATATTAGTGACAACAATTACTAAAATTTGACTATGATCACAGTTCTATGATCCGGTGTCTAAAAAGTGGAGAAATTTTTATTTTTTTCCACAAGGCTTAAAAGAAAGATACTTTAAGAGAGATTGGGGTAGGGGGAATTCTTCCTTTAAATGCTGTCTTGTTAATAATTTGGCACAGTGTGAAATTATAAGCTGATTGCCTCTTCCCAAACCAAACATTCATTATCCGCAAAATATGGGCTCATTACCCCACTGGGGTAATTTACCTCAGGTTGGGAACCATGGTCAATTCAAGAGATTGAACTGAAATCGATTCAAATTAGTATTTTCAAATTTTTTAAAGGCAGAAATTACCATTTTATCATAGAATCTCACCGATTTCAACATAAATCATTGCATGGAATAAAATGTCGTTCCATCAGTTCAACAGAACATTTGAAAGGCTCACTTGAGATTCTGGAAAATTAGATGAATAAAAATTGCTTTCGTTTCATCTGAGGCAACCAAAGTTGTAAAAGTGTTACGGCAATTCTATTTGAATTATAACTACAGGAATAAAGTTTCGTGGATATCAGCAAATGGTTGGTAATTTAGCATGGATCAGCGACTGAGAGCGATGCGCGCTTTGATGTGAATTTAATTCTTGAAAACGTGTGAAGAACTTCAGTATCAAACATTCGTCATGTGTCGCATTTCTGTCATGTGGATCTGAATACAGCTGTGGGAGATTTGAACGAATTAAATGAAATATATATATATATATATATATATATATAGACGCATAGAGAAATAAGAATATTGTCAAAAAATCATTTAATTTGGCAGCTAATGGAATGTAAAGAAATTAATATTTCCAAAGACAGTGTTGCGCCAATCATCTACGTAAGAAGAGGTAATTGACAAAATTCTATATAGATTAGAACCCTAACCTTTGACACTAATGAGAAATTACAGAAAACATTAATAGCAATTCAGATATGAGCAGTCAGAAAACGCAGATTTTACAAGTAAATACATTTATGACGTGGTCCTGGGTATGACGATAAACTGCATCCGGTAGCAAGACCTCTGATTGGGAGGTTGTGAGGAGCTGGGAACTTTAAATTGCTGTTGTTCCCAGGCTCACCATGACCCGGAGTGCTAACACCTGTTAGGGTCCCAGATATGGGCAAATAGTTAACCCCCAAACTGGGGTCAAAACACGATGAAAGTATAAAAATAGACTTTTATAGTAATACTAGCAGTATAGCCCGGCGTTGCTCGGGTGTAATGAAAGCTTTAAAACTAATCCATGGTCCTGGATCTCAGGCTCAAGAATATTTGTGTGAAGTTTAGTGAGAATCGGATAGAAATTGCGGATTGGTATAACACACACACACACACACTATCGATTTTCTGCACTATTGTAAGAACTGCAACCTTGAAACTTCTGAATATCGTTTCTTATGTCTTTGTCTATGAGTGTATCAAATTTGATTAAAATCGGACCACTCCTTCTATAACCCGATTTTTTTCGATAATCGATATTTAACGGAGGTACCTCGACACAAAACCTAGCTAAGAACACTCGCAGACGCTTATAGTACAACTGTGTAAATTTTCAGGAAAATTGGTTCAGCTGTTTCGGAGTCTATAGGTAACTAACACACACACACACACACACTAACACACACACACACACTAACACACACACACACACTAACACACACACACTAACACACACACACTAACACATACACACACACACTAACACACACACACTAACACACACACACAAACACACACACGCTTATAGTACAACTGTGTAAAATTTTCAGGAAAATTGGTTCAGCTGTTTCGGAGTCTATAGGTAACTAACACACACACACACACACACACTAACACACACACACACTAACACACACACACACACTAACACACACACACTAACACACACACACTAACACATACACACACACACTAACACACACACACTAACACACACACACAAACACACACACTAACACACACAAACACACACACACTAACACACACACAAACACACACACACTAACACACACACACACTAACACACACACACACACACACACACACACACACACACACTAACACACACACACACTAACACACACACACACAAACACACACACACACACACACACACTAACACACACACACACACACACACTAACACACACAAATTTATAAATAAGCTTAGATTATAGTTTGTTTTTTGGCTTCGTCCCCCTCCCATCATCTTATTTTTCATTAAATCTTTTATACATATATTATTGTATGCATTTTTATTTTCACAGGTTTATTTCCCTGTGTTTTAGGTGTCCCTTGTAAATATTTGGTATTGTAGTGTGTGAAGGTTTCAGAGGTGATGGATGGGTTCTGAATGTACAAATTGTAATGAGTGATTGGGTCAGTGTTTAGTTAGGTATAGGATAGGTACTGATGACCACCCTCTGCCCACCCCGCTTTTCGACCTTGTGCCACAATTTGTGTATTTTTGTACGCAACCTTGAAACTTCTGAATATCATTTCTAATGTCTTTGTCTATGAGTGTATCAAATTTCATTAAAATCGGACCATTCCTTCCATAACCTGATTTTTTCGATTATCGATTTTCGATATTTATCGGGGGTACCACGGCACAAAACCTAGCTAAGAACACTCGCAGACGCTTATAGTACAACTGTGTAAATTTTCAAGAAAATCGGTTCAGCCGTTTCGGAGTCTATATGTAACACACACACACACACACACACACACACACACACACACACACACACACACACACACACACACACACACAAAGTTCTATTTATAAATAGGTTTAGATTAGATTTAGATAGATTGGATTTAGATATACATAAAAATGAACTTTTTATTTTAAAAAAATACATTTTTGAAAGAAAACCATTACCAACAATACATTTTTGAAGGACAAATCATTACATTCTTTAGTACAAAACTAGAATACATTTCCAGTTTTCTAAAATAAAAAAAAATTCATCAAAATCTGACAAATTCAACCTTCTCACTCACCGAACATTTAAAAAAATAACTTTAAACCCCACCTTTTTGTCAGTAAATAACCCACAGAGGTTGATATGCCATCAGGCAAAACTCAAACTCAAACTCATTTATTACGGAGTTTGGATGAATTTACAAATGATTTTTAAATGAAGATTAAATTAACTTGGAAGAATTTGAGGGTACTATAGCGGTTATCAGTGTTGGAAATAAATTAGGATTTCAAGCTATATTGTGCTACGTTCACATTCACTTATGTTCTAGAAAAAGCCTACATACATCTATTCTCCCTTTGGCTATGAGTTAAACAGTAGAGAAGACTGAGCTCTCTAGGCGAGGGTGGTAACCAATCTAAGAGAAGGAAAAGTGTCAATTACAAATCCTGAAGAAGGCAACTGGAATTCCTTGCACAATGTTTTCCAAGAAGTCATGGTAAGTCATAAAAAATAAACAAAAGGAAGTTGTGGAGAGTCATGATTTTAACGCCATAAAGGAATATAGCATTAAAAAATAAAAGTTGTTCCGTGCTTCAATTTGATCCTGGTGATAGCACCTGTTAGAATCTCAACTATGGGCCAACAACCTCAAAATTTGAGTAAAACATCCATGAAAGTATAAAAATACATTTTCATAGCAGAAATTGCCAGCAATAATTTTTCATAGTAAAAAAAAACAACAAAAAAAAACAAATTTTAAAAAATAGCAGCAATTTCTTCTTTTATGTGCCATCATGAAACTAGCATGGCCACAAAATGAGGGATCAGTTTATATATTGATTATAATATAGATTTGATCCCCTACTTTATACCCACATAATTTCTTATAAACAGTTGACATATATCTACTTCTATGTGCCCTGTCCTTTGAAGACGTGGGCGATTATGGCTTTCCATGTCTCCCTATCCCTGGTGGCACTTAGCACGCCTTCTCCTGTTACACCATGCAACCCTCGTTCTGTCATCTACTAGCTCAAGCCCATAAATCTAGAATATAAATGTATAGAAACTAGCATGGCCACAAAATGAGGGATCCGTTTATATATTAATTATTATATAGGTTTGATCCCCCACTTTATATCCACGTTATAATTTTTTTATAAACAGTTGGTATACATCTTATTCTATGTGCCCTGTCTTTTCAAGAAATAGGCGATAATGGCCTTCCACGTTTCCCTGTCCCTGGTGGCTCTTAGCACGCCTTCTCCTGCTACACCATGCAACCCTCGTCCCGTCATCCACCTTATCAGGTCCTTCAAATATGTTATCCGCTGCTTTTCTCTGTCTCTTTTTCCCTTTATCTGGCCTTTTGGTAACAGGTTCTCCAAGTCCTTCTTCCTCATTGCATATCCCAGGAGCTTCAGTTGTCTCTTCCTGATGCTCATTATTAATTTCCTTTTCGTTTGCGTTTATAAAAAGTGCCCATAACTTTTTGAACTACTGGAAACCCGCATATTTTTTCTTAAGCATTTCACCCCAAGCAAGGCAGTTTTATTGCTACTGGTGCGCAGGGGGTTACATAGGAGGAAAGTTATGAGAAAGAGTGACAGGTTATAAAGGTTGTCAGGAAGTGCGTATGAGAAGGACGACTGTGACCAGAAAATGAGGGATCAGTTTATATACTGATTGTAATGTAGAATTGATCCCCCCTTTATATCAACATTATCATAGTATAGAAATTTTTCTTTTATCATCATATCGCCCCAAGCAAGGCATTTTACTGTCACTTTTGAACAGGGGGTTACAAAGGGGAATGTTATTAAATAGAGTGACAGATTATAAGGGGTGTCAGGAAGTGGGTATGAGAAGGATGACTGTGGCCATAAAGTGAGGGATCAGTTTATATATATGTAATGTAGAATTGATCCCTCACTTTATATCCACATTTTCATATTATAGAAAAAATTTTTTTATAATCATATCGCTCCAAGCAAGGCATTTTACTGCCACTGTTGAGAAGAGGGTTACATAGGGGGAAAGTTATGAGAAAGAGTGACAGGTTATAGGGGGTGTCAGGAAGTGTCGGGAAGTGGGAGAAAAGAAGCTGAGGGAGTAAAATCTTCGGTTACATTTTATCGGTTTCACTGTAAAGGGGTGTGACCTAGTTGCTAGTCTAGTGGCTAAAGGGGGCACCAGAGAGCTAAGTTCATCGGAGCAGAAGCCATGAAAGTATTTGTAGAAGAGACACAGAGAAGCTACGTTACGCCGGTGAGATCAATCACATTACAGATTCTCCGTTGGATTTTGTCAAGAACCCCGAGGTGAAAAGCAGAGGCACCCGACCAGATGTGGCAGCTGTATTCAATACACGGGCAGATGATAGATTTATATATGTCCAGGATGGATTCAGACAGAAAAAACTTCCTGGCCTTACACTGAACCGATCTTCTCAGCAGCGGATTTAGCTATGGATTCGATGTAGTCAATGCACTTGAGATCTGCTGACAGACTTTGGTCGAGGAGGCGTAGTGTTTTGCTATCAGGGAGGCTAGCCTGGTCCATGCTAATGGGGGGGGGGTAGGAGCCATTTTTGGAAGTATTTAATATTCACTCTACACTCCATTGTGCATGATGGAGGAAAGATATTGTATGAAGAAAGTGTTTCTTTTGCTGGAAATTCCGTAGTTCCTGCAGTATTCTCATTGATTAATAAGCAAAAGTGATTCTTCCTTGTTTCACATGTAAACAGAAACCGAAAAAACATCCTTGAAATTGCAACTTAGGTCCGCAATTTTGGCCTCATTCACGCGGGTTATTTTAATCCAGAAAGCCAGAAAATAGTTTCAGATTGTACGAGGGTCATTCAATAAATAATGTGAATTTTTCGGTATAAGGACTTCTACGAGGGTCAATCAATAAATAAGGTGAATGTTTTAGGATAAGAACTTCTACGAAGGTCATTCAATAAATAAGGTGAATTTTTCGGTATAAGGACTTCTACGAGGCTCATTCAATAAATAAGGTGAATTTTTCGGTATAAGGACTTCTACGAGGGTCATTCAATAAATAAGGTGAATTTTTCGGTATAAGGACTTCTACGAGAGTCATTCAATAAATAAGGCGAATTTTTCGGTATAAGGTCTTCTACGAGGGTCATTCAATAAATAAGGTAAATTTTTTGGTATAAGGACTTCTACGAGGGTCATTCAATAAATAAGGTGAATTTTTCGGTATAAGGACTTCTAATACAGATAATAGCTTACTTTTAAAAAACTTTTTTCCTTTACTTCTTTTTCAAAGAGATTTAATTTTTTTTTTTTTTTTTTTTTTTGCAGATTGAAAAAAATATGAGAGTTTTGGAGATTAACAAAGATGGCCGACCAAGAAGCCTGCTCCAGGATTGAACAGATGTCAGTTATCGCGCTTTGGTTGCTGAAGGGTGCAAACAAGTTAAGATTCATAGGAGAATGTCAATTGTGTATGGTGCCACATGTTTCGGCCAAAAAGTATCTACAAGAGGACTAAATTGTTTAAAGAAGGACGGAGCAGTGTTGAGGATGAAGACAGGCCTGGGAGGCCTACAGAAGTGAGGTCTCTTGAGGTGATCGAATCAGTCAATGACCTCATTCAGTCTGACAGAAGGGTGACAGTGGATGACATTTCAAGGACTTTGAGCCTATCTGTTGGAACAGCAAACAAAATTGTCCATGATAAAGTCGTCTTGCATAAAAACAAGGCAAGGCCTCAAACAGCAGCCCAAAAGGTGCAGACCATCAACAGGCTAGGCTGGGAACTGCTCCCTCATCCCCCTTACAGCCCAGACCTTACCCCTTCAGACTTTTGACCTGCTTGGTCCCTTGAAAGCGTTCACGAGAGGCACGAAGTCTGAAAGTGACGATGAAGTCAAAAGTGCTTCGAGTGATTGGCTGAGACATCAGTCCAAAGATTTTTACGCGGAGGGCATATGGAAGCTTGTGCATAGATTGGAAAAGTGTGTGACACTGCTGGGAGACTGCGTTGCAAAAAAAAGCAAGCTTCTATCTGGATTAAAAGTCCTTATACCGAAAAACTTATCTTATTTATTGAATGACCCTCGTATTTTGATCAAATTCGAAGTCAGATTCCAAGGATAGCCAATCTTGTGATACAATCTTTTTTGGAGCGTTAAATGTTTTTGTTTATTTTCTATTTTATTCATGAAGGAATACATCCAATTCTTCATTTTCAAACTTTTTCAATGCGCCAGTGTTCTTTATCTTTAACATCAAAATCATTATTTTTCAATAATAATAAGTGTCTAAACCAACTTTTGCATGCTGTTTCCGAAAAGACATGGTCGGCTTAAGTCTTAACAAGAATTCTGTGCGCTTCAACTGCAGATTTCTTTTGAATAAAGTAATGCAGTAAAATTCCCCGCAAATACACTTTTTTTGGTACTAAACCCAAGATATTTAACGGCATGAAAAACAAAGTTATTTACACTTTGGTGAAATGAGATAACTGAATTTTAAGCTCACTTATAGTCAGTCAGTTAAGTGCCATACATGAAACACGCTTGGGCGATCATGTCTCGAAAGAGACATGACTGACTGGGCAGAAGATTATCCTGCAGTAGGTTGCCATTACTTTCTGCGGTAGACTGGTTGCCAACCAAGGCTATAGAACCGAATCTGTCTTGTTATTTAACCCATAACTGGAAGGAAGTCAGTCAGTCAGTTGAGTGCCATACGTGAAACATGCTTGGGCGATCATGTCTCGAAAGAGACATGACTGACTGGGCAGAAGATTATCCCGCAGTAGGTTGCCATTGCTTTCTGCGGTAGACTGGTTGCCGACCAAGGCTGTAGAACCCAATCTGTCCTGTTATTTAACCCATAATTGGAAGGAAGAAACGGATTAATATCTTTCCCAAGGGTATTTGCGCGTAAGTGAATGCAATGAATTCAACTGAAATTCGAACTCGACTCCCCGATTTCTCGTTCCGAGCCGATATCCACTGTACCACAACGCACATCCCTGGAAGGAAGAGACGGATTAATACCTTTCCCAAGGGTATTTGCGCGTAAGTGAATGCAATGAATTCAACCGGAATTCGAAAGTACTTCCTTATAAATGCGTTGCCATCCAAAACTACACGCAAGCAGTTCCGGAATCGCCATCCGTTAGAAAACAGTAATAACTTATTCACAGTCCTAATACTTCTAGTCTCATCTATTGGCAAAGAACAAATATTTCAGCCAAATTCAACGTCAGCTTTCAAGTCAAACTTGTTATACAAAATGTTGTTTTGTTAAAATCTTTTGTTCATTTTCTATGTTATTCACATTTTTTTTACTAAGTCTAAAACAATATTACTGAAGTGCCTATAAATTACACAGAAATGAATGAACTTATCGCGATATGAGAGACAGTAAATCGTTAACAAGACGAAAACCGAATAAAAAATGATTTCCTGTCGAATCAATTGACATCCGTTTGACACCAATGTCCTTTTGAAAAGCACATGAATCCAAATCCATTGAGTATACTTGTCGATTCATCTACTCGTTACCAAGGCCGTAGACTTTGTAATAGAATGGACAATCCACTTTATTTTGATCACCTCACCTGTCCAGACAAGTGCGGCAAAGTGGTTAATATATCCAGCCGTTACAGATGAAAATCCGTCATGAGATGATGTCTATACGTCGTTAGTGGCTTTTATTTATTTCCTTTTGTTCTTGCTCTTTGAATATGGGATTAGAGAGAATGTCATTCGGAAGGAACGAGTAATTGCGACATGGACGAAAATGCTGGTGCCTACAATGGCAGCGCAAACAATTAAAAGAAAAGATTCATGTCTTTCGATTATGCCAACTTCGGCGCAATCTATAACTGTTCCTGGTTTTTTTTTTATGTCGATAACAGTTTTATATGAAACGGGGTGAGTTACAAAGATTAAATGAAGATTTCATTTAGCACTGGGAATGGTTGATAAGTTTTAAGATTAAACAAAGTTGCAATTAAAAATTAGGAATAAACCTCGCTGCCGAGCTCGAAAAAGACCTTTAATCCGTGATGGACTGGGGTAAGAAATGGCTCGTGAGTATTAATGCTTCTAAAACTAAGCTGCTATCTATTAATTACCAAAAACAATCGCTCCTACCACCCCCACCCATGAGCATGGATCAGTCTAGTCTCCTTGAAAGAAAAACACTGCGCCTCCTCGGTTTAACTCTCACAACTGACCTCAAGGGGAACGGCTATATAGAATCCATAGCTTAATCCGCTGCTAAGAAGGTCGGTTCTCTGTGCAGGGTCAGGAATTTTCCCGTCTACAACAATCCTGTACATATACAAATCTACCATTCGCCCGTTCATTGAATACTGCTGCCATATCTGGTTGGGTGCTCCTGCTATCCACCGAGAGGTCCTTGATTAATGTGATCGATCCCGTCTTGGAAGCTCGGATACAGTAACTTTCTCACTGGCTCAATGTGGGTTCCCTTTGTCTTTTGTACAAATACTTTCATGGCTTCTGCTCAGATAAACTAAGCTAACTGGTACCCACTAGACATGAATTTGCTCGAGCCACAAGATTAGCAACGAGGTCCCACCCTTTTACTGTTAAACCAATAAATTGGAAACGCAAATTCTACTCCACAGCTTCTTCTCTCGCACTTCTCGCCTGTGGAATTCCCTTCCGTTTACTTGCTTTCCCGACAGCTACAATCTTCAAGAATTTAAATGTAAAGTCAATAGTCATCTCCTATCTCACTAACTTGATTCCTCTCTCTCTCTCTCAGTTTCTCTCTCATGCTTCTTTCTTCATCCACTCCACTCACATCAGTATTCTCATCGTTCTTTTACCCACTTTCTGACACCCCCTGTAACCTGTCACTCTTCTATACTATTATATAATGTGGATATAAAGTGGAGGATCAATTCTATATTACAATCAATATATAAATTGATCCCTCAATTTATGGCCACAGTCCTTCTTCTCATATCCTCTTACTGACACATCCTGTAACCTGTCACTCTTTCTCATAACTTTCCTCCTATGTAACCCCCTGCAAAACAGTGGCAGTAAAATGCCTTGCTTGGGGCGATATGATCATAAAAAAAAATCTGTACTATTTTAATATGGGTATAAAGTAGGGGATCAATTCTGCATTACAATCAATATAGAAACTGATCCCTCACTTTATGGTCACAGTCATTCTTCTCTTACTCACTTCCTGACGTCCGCTATAATCTGTCACTCTTTCTCATAACTTTCCTCTTATGTAATCCCCTGCAAAACAGTGGCAGTCAAATGCCTTGCTTGGGGCGATATGATTATTAAAAAAAGCATAGTACATTCGTCTTGTAATTTTATTTTGCCTCCGTTTTTAAAAGAAATTAAATGAAGATGCATCTTAAAATATGAAATGGTTCATTAGCGGTAAAATTTAATTTGATAAAGACGAAATATTTCAGAATAAGAAATAATCCATTAGACTAATTGTTAAATAAAGAATTGCAGTCAATCAGGCATTGTTCATTAGTTTTAGGATATTTAAAAATTGCATTAACTTTTCCTTTAGAATTAAAAATGATTTGTTTCGTAATTAGAAAAGATTTCTGCCGTAATAAGAAATGGCTTCTGTCGTAATCAGAAATAGTCTTTGTCGTAATCAGAAATGGAAATCATTTCTGTCCTAAGTAGAATTTTTTTTTGTAATTAGAAATGGTTTTTGTCGTAATTAAAAATGCTTTCAGTCGTATTGAGAAAAGGTCTCTTTCGTCATGAAAAATAATTTATGTCGTAATTAGAACTACTCTCTGTCGTAATTAGAACTGGTCTTTGTCGTAATTAGAAATGGTCTCTGTCGTAATTTGAACGAGTTTCTGTCGTAATAAGAACAATTCTCTGTCGTAATCAGAACTATTCTCTGTTGTAAATAAAACTGGTCTTTGTCGTAATTAGAAATAGTCTCTGTCGTAATTAGAAATGGTCACTGTCATATTCAGAAATTATATCAACCATAATGAGAAATGTTTTTGTCGTAATTAAACAACGATTAGTAGTCTATTTATTTAATATATTTTTTAATGAAACGATTTTTTCTTTGCACATTATGAAATGGTCCATTAGACTTATTTCTTTTTAAATTTATTAAAAAGTTTTATCAGCAGAAATGAGCTATTTTCATTATTTTGTTTTGATTGAAACAAAATTTTAACATTAGAAATGATCTTTTTGCCTTAAAACTTTCCAAATTTTATTAAGTTTTATTTTCGTTTAGAAAACGCCCATTTTCTATCATGTTTTTGTTTAAAGAGCAGCAAATTTATTTTAGCATTATAAATAATTCTCCAGATTTTTAAATTTCGTCTCATTTCAGATTTAGATTTTATTTTCAGCACAAGTGTACACGTATGTCCGATCTGGTTTGAGGTGGTAGAGAAACTGCTACCGGGTTTTCAACGTGACTTTTCTGAGATCAAAGAACACGACTTGGGCAGGGAAGTTCGCCGTTGTAATAGACGTCTTGAGGACCAGCTACTTTGACGAGGCCATCGTCACGATTAGCAACCCGAGAACGTCGTCATAATTGGTGCCGTTTCGATAGCATCAGCCCACTCAGGTTCCGGTCATCATCAGGTTCCCGGGTTGGGATTGGACCCAGGGATGAACCGGCCAAAAGTGTCACATAGTCAATTTTTTTACATTAAAAGAAAACGAAAAAATTTATTTTTACTTTAGAATATTTTGAGGGTGTTTTAGTTTAGAATTAGAAAAAATATTCAAAAACTACAAATTGCACACATTTTAAGAATTTTCTATTAAAATAAATTTTATTTTATAATCAGAAATATTAAATTAATACCGAAATGTAAAAGGAAAAGGAAAAAGTGAAACGAAACACTACTTCAGTACTAGAAGTTTTCCATTAATCTTTTTTGAATTGATGTCTTTTTAGAATTGATAGTTGTCCATTATTTATTTTTTTAATTATCGAATTTTTGTTTTATACTCAGAAAGTACATTGTTTAAATTTGTTTACGTAAAGATACACTTTCAGAGCAGAGATTGATATTACGAGAAATCGAAAATATGTATTTATATATGATTCGGCTTCGTTTAGACTGTGAAATCATGGCTTTTCTTGTGTTCTTAGGGGTTGCAGGTTCGAATTCTGTCGAATAACAAGTATTTTAGCAACAAAATTTCTCGAAAATATTCAGGACAATATCCATCAGGTTGGTGCAAAAGTTTTTACCGATTTAAAATTTCATCTTGAAAATGAAAAACTGTGTATTTTTGAAAGTCTTTATTTATAACAATAACAAACTTTGCTCTCTATAACTTGATTCCATCTGTTAATGAGCTTATAAATGCCTTGCTTGTAAAATTCTTTAAGTTTTGATGTGAAATATGAATCTAACTCATGTTCAATCTCCTCTCGTGACGTTAAACTAAGGTCATCTAAATGGTTTTGTAATCCTCGAAATAAGTGATAATCCGAAATGCAGGATGGTGTAAGTTGGCACTTCTCATCACCTGTAACAAGCCTACCCAAAAATGGTGTCTGAAGGTGTCGTAAAAGCAAAGATTCGCAACAAGAAACACGTTGTCGCAGGTTCTCTGGAGAACATGAGTGAGAATATTGCAGGAAAATATGAATGATGCTTTAAGAATCTGAAAGAAAAAAATTGTAAATTAATCATGGTGATATGTTTAAGAAATAACAATTTGCATAAAATAAATTACAATGATTTAAAATACCCCTTTGATAACCGGAAAAAAGTTTGCACTGACCTGATATATATATTGTTTAACTAAAAACAGAATATCTACTCAAATACAAGTATCTATAAAAGATAATGTTCAGACAAATATATTTACGCTCTCACACCCTGATTGAGCACCCTGGAAGAATGGGAGACTTTGAAAAACAGTAGCTACACTGGCATGTACGCATCGCTCATTCAATAATGAATTAGCGTACTCTGGCTATTGGGCGTGTATAATGATAATATACACGCTAAAAAGTCCACCTTATTCTACCAAGCGCCCATAGCCCAGAGGTAGAATAGCCGACTAACGCCAATTCGGTCGGGTTTCAATCATGGTTTAAAAAGCAATCGGAGTCTAACAGTACTGATGAGGTGTGATACAGCGAAACAGATCTGTCTGCAGATGACTATATATATATATATATGGGCACCAACATTTCTTTTAAACACCTTTCATTAAATACAGCCAACAAGAAAGATTTATTTAATTTCTTATTTAATTTTTTCCAGCTTCTTTACGTTTTCCCGTTTTGTCTGGGTTAAGGAATATAAAAATTGGCCGTAATTTTTATTTTCTCAAGCACTTTCGGCCGCTTCTATAGACATTTTCAGTGGTGTTTTTGTCTCTAGTATCATTTGTTCTTATGTTTTGACTGTTACGCAGTAATTTAATTTTAAGTTGTTTTTGAAAAAGGTGTGTTCATTCCAAGCCCTCACATTTCTAACTCCGTTTTCACTATTAAATAATGTACGATTGATGGTAGGGTAGAAACGATTGATGTATAAGGCTTCTTGAATAGTGAGATGTTTATGATATTTCTGATAGTGTGGGTTACATAGAAATCCTGTTTTTGATCAGAATTTTCAAGGGTTCTTGTAAATTATGAATTAATATATATCAGTCAGTTCATATCTATCTATCTATCTATCTATCTATCTATCTATCTATCTATCTCAATCTGTTCATATCTATCTATCTATCTATCTATCTATCTATCTCAATCTGTTCATATATATATATATATATATATATATCTCAATCTATCTATCTATCTATCTATCTATCTATCTATCTATCTATCTATCTCAATCTGTTCATATCTATATTATCTCTCTCTCTCTCTCTCTCTATTTATCTATCTATCTATCTAATTCCGTTTCTGTCATTCATGTCCTATATTTATGTTCTCCTCCCTCTTTTTTGTTTCCCCCCCTTCCGCCGACACAGACTTCCTTCTTTATTTAAATGCCAAACGATTTCAGGCGACCGACGGAAAAACAATCTTATTTCTACTTAATTTTGCTGCAAATTTTGACGTGCATTCACAAACGCGTTCGATTCTGATATCTTGGATCTTTTGTTAAGGTTTTTCTTGTGCGCGACAAATAAATGTTATAAATACAACTTTAGGACTGCCCCCCCCCCCCATAAACACCACACAAAACCCTTAGGGCCACCCTCGGAAAACCCACACATGAACTGATACAACCAAACAAACGTATTTCATATACAGACAATTTCAGAATTACAACAAATAATATATTGTAACTCCGCCCACACAGCCACGTACGCTTACGTATAAAATCTATTCCCTCTTTCTTTTCATACATCATCATCATCTTTTGCTATTGTGAATCTGACAAAGTTTTTCCCCCCAAATCCTTCCATGACAACCATGACAGTGTATCTGTTTGGATTTATTTCAGTGGACATAAATTTATGCTTAAATTCATGAGGGCGAGTTACCAAGGAGGAAAGCTCATCAAAAGAATTGTCATGAAAATATTTGTAGAAAAGACAGAGGGAAGCCAGGTAACGAGGGTGAGAAAGTGAATGATGCAAGGGTCGATTACACTGCAGACTCTACTGTGAATTTCGACAAGAACATCGAGATTTATTGCAGGGTCATTTTTATTGTTGGCTGTCTATTTTCCCGAACGGCCTAACCTCTGTCTCAGCCACCTGTCTCATCCAGTTTAGTCCTCTATTCATTACCCACGATGACTGTTAGGAAATAAGTGGGTTTATATAACTCTTTGCTCAACTTATGCGTTATGTGTAGTATTCTTAAATCCTTTCAGCCCAAGCAAGGCGGAAGAGCCACTAGTTTGAGTTTGAGTTTGAATTTTGTTTAACGGCATATAACCCTCTGTGGGTTATTTAATGCCAAAAAAGGGGTTTTAAGGTATTTTTTAATGTTCGGTTATAGTGAGAAGGTTGATTTAATCAGATTTTAATTAAAGTTTTTGTTTTTATTCTTTTTTATTGTAGAAAACTGAAAATGTCTTTTAGTTTTGTATTTATAAATGTTTTGCTGAGAATAATTTTTTCTTCAAAAATGTTTTATGGTAATAATTTTTTTCTTTTTCAAAAATGTGTTATGGTAATAATTTTTTTCTTTTTCAAAAATGTGTTATGGTAATAATTTTTTTCTTTTTCAAAAATGTTTTATGGTAATAATTTTTTTCTTCGTCGGCAACCAGTCTACCGCAATAAGTAATGGTAATCTACTACGGTAAAACTTCTTCCCAGTCAATCATGTTTATTTCAAGACATGATCGCCCAAGGCGTGTATCACGTATAGCACTTAACTGACTGACTGAATATAACAGTTGGAAACATGAATAAATTCGGGGTTGGTTTTCTATTGTCATGAATAAACTGGTCCCCCTAGAATAAGTAGAAATTAATATTATCTGAAGTGAATACAATTAAAGCTTCTGTTGGACCTAAAGTGGGTGATGTTTTCTATTGTTATGAAGTAATAAACTGATCCCCCAGGTATTAGCAGAAATTAATATTATCTGAAGTGAATACAATTAAAGCTTCTGTTGGACCTAAAGTGGGTGATGTTTTCTATTGTTATGAAGTAATAAACTGATCCCCCAGGTATTAGCAGAAATTAATATTATCTGAAGTGAATACAATTAAAGCTTCTGTTGGACCTAAAGTGGGTGATGTTTTCTATTGTTATGAAGTAATAAACTGATCCCCCAGGTATTAGCAGAAATTAATATTATCTGAAGTGAATACAATTAAAGCTTCTGTTGGACCTAAAGTGGGTGATGTTTTCTATTGTTATGAAGTAATAAACTGATCCCCCAGGTATTAGCAGAAATTAATATTATCTGAAGTGAATACAATTAAAGCTTCTGTTGGACCTAAAGTGGGTGATGTTTTCTATTGTTATGAAGTAATAAACTGATGCCCCGAGAATTAGTTCAAATTAATACAATCGGAAACGAATACAATTAAAGCTTAGAAAAATCAGTTTTCTTTTGTTATGAAGTAATAAACTGATTCCCCACTAATTACTACTTATTAATATAATATTATAATATAATCCATCTCTTCTTCCCCCAGCTATGGGTTGAATAACAGGGTAGATTGGGTTTCTATAGTCTTGGTTAGCAAACACAGTCTACTGCAGAGAGTAATGGCAACCTCCTGCGGGAATATTCTCTGCCCAGTCAGTCAATGATAATTAGATGTATATTTTTTATCATAGGCTCAATATATTAAATATATATATAATTTTATTATAGTTCATAAACCCAAGAGCGACTCAAGGTAGGGTGTAGGATTGTAAGGGAGGGAGAAGTCGAAAGTAAGAAAGGATGAGGAAGATAGATATTGGTTGAACCTGGATTTAAAGCGACAAAGATTGTAATCGTCAGGGAAGCATTCTCTCAGGAGTTTGTTCCAGAAATGAAAAATACCGGGAAAGAAGCTGTATTAGTAGGTCTTTCTCTTTATCAAACGAACACAAAGGGAATGGGGATTGATAGTGGGTCCTAGCTGGTGGTATCAAGAGATGTAACTACTCCCTACCATAGTAGTGAAATGCTGGTGATCGTTTCGTCTGTCGTAAAAGGGTTGCAGGTTGGAGAATTATTCATCGCCCACAAAGATTCATGAATATCACAGGTATTATCGAAACAGTAAATTTCAACAGATTACCAAGTTAAGCAGAGTTTCTGTTTTGAGATATATTTCACTTAAAGCTTGAAACCACTCCTTTAGGAAAGAAATACATTTTTATTCTTTCTGATTTGGAGAAAATCAAATTGCTCGAACTAATTAGATAAATCAAATAAAAATTTAATAAATGGAAACCCTAACCAATCTCTTAAAAAACAAAACAAAACGAAAACGAAAGAACATTTTCACAACGGACATCTTTTTAGCAATTAGAAAAAAATAGTTGTGTATTTGGTGTATCCTTTTAGAAACCGACACCTGATCACGACCTATGACATTTAGAATGTCCTTTTGAAACTTTAAAGGAATACACAGGTGTGATCACATTATGGCGAACACTCGCAGGAACAACATTTCCGCCGTTTTGCGGACAGGTGATAAACAACAAATACTTCTATAAATATTTGTTTTTTGTCTCTTCTTTTCGTAGGTTTGCTTCCAACTGTGCATAAAAACGGTTGTCACCGATAAGTTTAAATATATTTTTTGATTAAACCCCAAAAAACCTTATCAAACAAAACCAATGTAAATATAAACATTGCCCATTTACAGGGTCTATAACCAATGCTAATTGATAAATATCGAACAGATATATTAGTAAAAAACAACTACAACACATTCAAGTCGATTTTTATATAATTTTTCAATGAGAAGAGTTATAAAAACTAATATTAATCAAGAGGATAATGAATCATTAAGCTCATTCGCTCGGCCAAACAAGAAAAACATTAGATATTCAAACATATTTTGAGTAATACATTCTGATGAGAATGTTTCATTGTATAATATATGTTGATGTAGATCTCAATGTACAATTTTATAATTACATAGGCTCTGTCTCTTATATTGACCACTTATCCCCATAAATATATCAAAACTATATATATATATATATATATATAATAGCACCTAATGAGCCATCTTTCGCTGAACATCCGTTTAGAAGAAACCTAGGTAGGTCCGTCTAGCTCATGAGGTGCTATTAATTTTGCTCTACTTGTGTACTGAGCGCTTTTTTTTAGATGTTTACACGTGTCGGTTTTTTTTCTTTGGACTTCGTACTGATTTCTGTCCGAACACTTTTGACAGACTTTAATGTCCTAAGCTCTTTTTTTTTTAAAACCATTTTTTTCTTTCGTTCGAAAGTGTTCGAGGAGGTTTTTGAGACGAGTATAATTATATGTAATCACGTTTATATATATATATATATATATATATATATATATATATATTGATTGATTGATTGATTGATTGATTGATTGTTTAATACTTAATTTTTGGTAATGATAGGGTCAGACCAGTACACATTTGTATTAAAAAGTGGTCGATACAATTAAATTGTAGAACTTTTGAATATTTTCCATTTTTAAACGAGTTATTACGCTACCCAGCTTTCTACCATGAGTGGTGTCTTCAGGTGATTTTTAATGACTTATTAATTAAAAATCGCCTGAAGATACCACTCATGGTAGAAAACCGGGTAGCGTAATAACTCGTTTAAAAATGGAAAAAATATATATGTATATATAGTGTTAAATTGTAATGATGCCAGAATCTCTGGTTTCTTTCAGTAGTTTCCTGGTAGAAAGGCATTTTTGGCAAGCAGGTTTTTGTCATAAAAAGTGCTTGATTTGAAGATAAGGACAGAGAGCTAATAAAAATAATGTGGAGAAGTTTGTCACTGAGCCGAGCAGTGTTATCTCAGTCATGCCGACTTCGAAGTTTCGTGACGACATTATCGTAATGCCTTCACTCTTCATGGCTATTTGGAAAAGAAGAGCAGATAAAAACCACATGTCCTGAAGAGTGAAGACATTGCAGCAATGACTTCATGAAACTTCGAAGTCGTCATGACTAAAATAACACTAACGAAAAAAAGTTTTACAAACTCAAGAAAAAGATAATAAAAATTTTAGTTGCTTCAGCTTCTCACTCGTTTTCACTTAAATTTTTATATAAAAAAGAATTTGCTACACAAATGCACACATACACACACAGATATTCTCTCTCTCACACACACAGATACTCTCACTCTCTCTCACATACACACACACACACGTATATATATATATATATATATATATATATATATATATATATATACTGTTAACTATAAGAGACAATGAATGTCTACTATGTTTAATCATGAGCCGTTCTAAACATCGTATTTTGGCTTTAATTTCAGTTGAAAATAAAAACAAAAATTTTTCAAAATTTGGGTATTTTTTTTATTAATTTGGTTCTAAGCTTTCGGCTCAATGTTGGAAAATTTTTGTCTTTATTTTCATCTGAAATTAAAGCCAAAATACGGTGCTTAGAACGGTTCATGATTAAACATAATAGACATTCATTGTCTCTTATAGTTAACAGTATATGTTTAGAAAAGTATCTGCTGCCTCGATACACTATCTCTCTCTCTCTCTCCCTCTCTCTCTCTCTCTCTCTCTCTATGCACACACATATATATATATATATATATATATATATATATATATATATATATATATACTTATTAGTATAAAGTCAGATTGACATAATCCAACTTAAACAAAATCCCGTGGTTTAATATCATAAGACAGGTTTTCTTAGAACAATAAATGACATCTTAAAAGAGCTTCAAGTGATACAGCCGACCACAAATGTAAGTTTCACGCTCTTGCAAATTTCAGTGGCTGACCTTTCAGAATAATTCGCCTTATTTTATCTTCTATATCGCGCACGCATATAAGCGAGCTCGCGTCTTTCCGTATTGTTTCTCGTTAAAATAAAATGTTATCATATAAAACATAAAACAAAAGATATATAAGTAATCTATTGACAATCCCTGAAACAATTTGTTCGAATTTTCTTCCTCTATTTCATAGAATTATTCCGACTAAGTCAATTATTGTAATGCCTTTACTCTTCATGGTCATTTGGTTTTACTCTACGAGTAGAATTAATTCTATATAGGTAGAATGAAATCTATCTATTGATACGTGTTAAGTGTAGCAGAAGGAAAATAAAAATGATTGACCTAAACTCAGAGATAAATCACAGACAAATATTTAATTTACAAAAACACACCAAATAAAATATTTACAGCGTAACTCTGATATAAGAGAGTTGTTGGGACCGGATAAAGGTTCTCTTATATCCGGGTTTTGTCTATTTTATATACATTACCACAGGCTCTAATTTGGGATCAGAGAAAATCTCTCTTATATCTGGGTTATACAATTATTGTTGCATTCAAAACTAGAAACAGAGTTTACTACTGGCAAGTGTTACGAGGAGAGAAGGGGAAGGTAAGGTGTCAAATATCTTTACCCAGTTAAGTTGGCGTAGAAGTTAAGTGCTATACTTTTTGGAAATCCTTAAATGCGTATATAAAGAATAATTATTTGCTTGGTCAATGAACGAGTCAAAAATATGTATTTACCCATATAGTTTCATCAGGTTCTCTTTCAGATTTTAGTTGGTCGACAACTTTTCTTACAGATTCTTTCAGCGGGATATAAATACTTGAATCACAACCAGAGTTGATAACAACAGCAAACCATGGTAACAACATTATTTATTCTTGTATATGATACAAAAAATGTGGCACAAGGCCGAATACGGGGATGGGGAAGGCTGGTTCTCATCTGTCCTAATTTAACTTAGCTATTCACTTTCGTTGACCCTGACACACTTACAATAAACCTACCATAGTAACAACTGTATTTACTAGCCTTCCCACGCAAGGCCGGATGTGACACATGGTCATTTTAATGTGGGTATTCCCGGCCATATAGCCGGGCCAAAAATATGTCTGTCTATTTTTGCCCAGTCGTGGTTCTACCCTTCGGCGGAACCACGACTGGGTTATTGCTCTCTGCTCGGAAGCAGAGAGCTGACAGTGTTATAGTTGAAGAGTCTCAGCAACTCTAACAACAACATAGTAACAACTGACTACCCACTGCTCCAAACCTATTTTTATAGGGGCTAACACCTAATTTGCATATTTCTAGAACTTTTAGAACTTTCTAGATTTTACTGGAACATTCTGGCATCTTCCAAACTTTCTATTTCTAATTTCATTATTTTTCCGACTACTTCATGAATTAAAACTTTCTTGGAATAACACTTAGGACTTACTAGAACCCATTACTATATTTTTTTATACATTATTAATATTATTTTTATATATAAATGCATCCTTGTCACACAATCTATCTATCTATCTATCTATCTATCTATCTATCTATCTATCTATCTATCTATCTATCTCTGTTCATATCTATCTATCTATCTATCTATCTATCTATCTATCTATCTATCTATCTATCTATGTCAGTCTGTTCATTATCTATCTATCTATCTATCTATCTATCTATCTATCTATCTCATGTCAGTCTGTTCATTATCTATCTATCTATCTATCTATCTATCTATCTATCTATCTATCTATGTCAGTCTGTTCATTATCTATCTATCTATCTATCTATCTATCTATCTATCTATCTATCTAAGAATTCTGAAGTTAGCGGCGAGAGACTGTTTCATGCTTAAAATTAATCGTCCATCCATGTACGTTTTTTAACATGACTATTTATTTATACTGTTGAGTGATGTATTATGAGTAAGTCCATTGTGTTATTTTAATGGTTATTGTGTGGTGGTAACGGTTATGTTTTGAATTATTTTAGGTGTTACTGGGTGGAAATAAATGTGGATCGAGATACAGTTTTGTGAATATTTTATAGAGTTTTCTTAACTTTATCATTGATTGATTTGTTGTAGATTGCTACAATTACGTTTCCTTGTATTTATGCGTGAATTTGTCGTTTCTTAATTGCTTTATTATTTAATCAATTTATTTTCTATTTAATTTATTTTCTATTTAATTTATTTTCTATTTAATTTATTTTCTATTAGGTTGTCCCAAAATTTCGTAAACACTTGCGAAAAATTAATTTTTTATGCAATTTGGCGTTTACATTGTTATAGTGATCTTCATCTTTGTATTCCAGATGGAAATAGATAAAATTGAGCTGCGAGTTTTGATTCGTTACTGCTGAAAGCGAGGTCTTTCAACCAGAAAAGCTGCAGAAGAGATTTGTGCTGCCGAAAGTGAAGGAACAACGGCATATGCGGCGATCTCAAAGTGGTACAAGCGTTTCGATTCTGAGTCTTTACTGTCAGCAACTTGAGCGGGTCTATGAAAAGTTGAAGCAAAAGTACCCGGCTATGGTCAACCGAAAGTGCGCTTTGATGCAGCAGGACAATGCAAAGCCACACACCGCCAGTAAGACCAAAGACAAGTTTGAAGAGCTGGACGGCGTTGAGGTTCTGCCACATCCAGCCTACAGTCCTGACTGTGCTCCATCAGATTATGGCCTTTTCCGCTCAATGCAACACTTTCTGAAGAGCCGCCGATTCGACTCGTGTGATGAAGTCGTGTCAAGAATTCTTTGATTTGAAGCCGGCTGAATGGTACATTGACCAGATCCGAAAGCTTGCAGATCGACGGCAGAAAGTCTTGGAAAATGAAGGTCTTTATTTTGAGCAATAATTGTTGTTTTTTTGCCAGTAAAATTTCAATTTTTTGCAAGTGTTTTCTGATAACCTTAGATTACTTGGCGAGTAAAATTTCAATTTTTTGCAAGTGTTTACGAACTTTTGGGACAACCTAATATAATAAATAATAATAATAATAATTTCTGCGCATCTTCTAATTCTTGCATTGTCAATCATAGATTGTTGTATTTCGTAACAATTCAATACACATTGGATGTTCTGCTTGTTGTCTTAAAGCCCAAGTGACAAGCGTTGAAGACAAGCGTTGAAGACAAGCTTTTATTTGGGCCTCGAATATTATTACATCGATTCTGAATTAATTATGATCCATCTGAATAATTTCCGTGAAGGAATGTTCTACTTGCGGATCTTCCAACGACTGAATCACTTTTAACAGGTTTTAACAGATTGGAAATCTTGATGATAATCTAGGCCTGTCACATGAAAACACTTCTCAATCATTTGAATAATTTTAAACATTTGAACGAAAAACTCTTGTGAAAATAAATCGAATAGCTTTTGTTGAAGGATGGTCAAGCTGAAGCCTATTCTCTGGAAGACCTTGGGACCCAAGCAACGGTTTCCCGGTCAGATTTGAAGCCACGTTTTATGTTGGCCTCATTCAATGATTCTGAATCATTTGAACAGTTTCCACTGCCAATTTTCCCAATGTAAAACCGGATTCCTCGCTAAGTTTAAAACGTTCGTTGCTCATCTGTGCCTCGCTAAATGAATCTTCTCTGTATTCCTCCGAATCATTTTAATGAATTGCGTGAACGATTAGCCAACTTGTACGCCTTCTAGAGCGTAAATAACTCCTAATATGCCGCTGGAGATGTCAGAAACATCAATATCAGCATTTTATCCAGCTTTCCCACATTAAACTCTCTTTGAAAACATCTGAGAGATAGGAATAGTTTTCGCAGATAAATCTTCAACTGGAAGTCTTGAACTGGAGCTCTTCCAGAACCTGGGTTGTTTTCTACATATTACTCGGCCACTTTTAAAACTTCAATGCCATCTACGCTAACGAAATTATTTCTGAATTGTTCGTATATCTATTACCAAACTATATACAACATGAAGTCTTTTAAGAACGTGAATCGCTTTTAACAAATTACAAACCAGGTTTGACGTCGATGTCAATATCTTATCTACGCTCTCTCGATAATTAATCTCTGTGGAACGACTTAATAATAGTTTTGAGCGAGAATCTCCAATTTGAAGGACTTCCAAAACGTGAGCCGATAAAGTTTTTACTGTGGATTCAATATTTTTTACTGGTCTCACTCATTGGATGATCTCTCAAAAAACCACTGAAGTATTCGAATAATTTCCGACGACGATTGTCTAACTTGCATTTTTTCAGTGCTTGTGACACGTTCAAAGGAATTGCAGCCATGTTTGAAGGACTTGTCAATATTATTTGCAGAATCATCTCTGCAATACTTGTACAACATTTCAATAGTTTTCCCTGGCGAACATCCAACATGAAGATAAGAGTACCATCACATTTAATGAATTCTTGGCCACGTTTGAAACCTCCATGGCCACATTTTTTGTTTTAATCATCTCACCCCAAGCAAGGCATTCCACTGCCACTATTGCGCATGGGGCTACATAGGGGAAGGTAAAGAGAAGGAGTGGTTAGACATATGGAATGTCAGGAGAAAGGTGACAGATGAGTAAGGATACCGAGGATGAGGGTTGGGCAGATGGGAAGAGTGTTTGATAGAATGGGAGCAGGTTAGTGTGTTAGGAGGTGTCTATTCACCTTACATTTAAACCCCTGGAGATTGTAGCCGTCGGGGAAGCAATCGTGTGGAAGGGAATTCCACAGTCGGGAAGTGCGAGGAAAGAAACTGTTGGAGTAGAAGTTGAGGTTGCATTTTATCGGTTTCACGGTAAAAGGGTGGGATCTAGTTGCTAATCTAGTATCTCGTTCAAATTCGTATTTAGAGGGCACCAGTGATCTTAGTTCATCGGAGCAGAAGCCGTGAAAGTATTTATAGAAGAGACACAGGGAAGCGACGTCGCGCCGGTGGGAGAGAGACTGCAGGCGGTCTGCCAAGTCGGTATCTATCACATTACAGACCCTCCTCTGAACCTTATCGAGAAGCCCGAGGAGAATAGCAGGGGCACCCGACCAGATATGGCAGCAGTATTCAATTTACGGGCGGATGGTAGATTTCCCACTCATTGAATAATCGCTGAAATAATTCTGGATTATTCAAAAACTTTCTGAAAACCAATATTCAACTTGATGTTTTTGGAGAGAATGAGTCAATTTCAACGGATTCTTGACCGGGTTTGTAACCCTAGTTGCCCTCTTTTATCCGATACTCATTCTTTAATTCGTTTTTGAAATCGTTATTAGACATTTAGTTTTCGTGGAGCAATGTCTAATTTGAAGGTCTTCCAGATCGTGAATTGCTTTCGACGGAATTTAGGTCGAGTTTGAAGTGTTCGTGACACTCTGACACTCATTTGTTGAATTTTCTTTGAAACCTTTCTGAATCGTTCGAATATTTTTAAACTTTTCAGCACAACGTAATTTCGCTGTGAATGGGACGATCGGACAAGACAAGTTTACTCAGAAGTTGACTTATTTCTTTATTAAGATGGAAGAAATCACATTGCTTGTGCGTTGATATCAGTGAGCTTACGGGTGTTTTCGTTTGGTGGATCGGATTCACTACTTATACACACATACTAACGTACATGCCTCTCTCTCCTTCACACACACACACACACACACACACACACACACACACACATATATATATATATATATATATATATATATATATAAATGTGGCTATTTGCTCGCATGTGTTTCTGGGCGTAGTTATTTTGTTACTTTCGTCTTTGTTTATACGACACTCCAATTTGGACCCCACGTATCAAAGATTAACATATGCTTGCATTTAAGACGAAAAGGTGTTTCTATATGAAGGTTATCTAACGTTGCTCGGTTTAAAATCTTTCTGACGATCATTATTAACCTTATTTTATCCTGATTAACATTTAAAAGCGAGAGGAAATATTTGTGAGATGCCAGTAATAGCCAGTAATTATGCCTTGCCAAAATATAAAAAGATTAATCCGCAAATAGAGTCCTTGTGAGTTTGCAATTAGGAGAAAATTTCTAATCATGTGTGATTGTTAATTCTATGTATGATATTTGTAAGGAGGAAGTTTCTCATAGACAGCTTCTTTCCGATAACTGCTATTGTGTAGGACAAACTCCTGCGTGGATATTTCCCTAAACGCCATTATGTAAACTTAAGATTCATTCGCTATTTATCCTTCTCATCCTTATAAGCTTCACTTTCTTCTACCTCGTCTTGCATCGCGATTCAGTAGCTCTCTACAATGAGTGGCTCTTGAGATCAGTTTTGGGTAAAATTTGAAATAAAAAATATAATTTGTTAATGAGGTCCTGACATTTTGGAATATTTCAGATAAGCAATTTGAAATTTGAAATTTAGGTTCAATTTCGCACAAATACCCTTGAAAAAATATCCAATCAATGTTATTTTCCTGAAAAATTGTTTTAAGAGAAAAATTTTTTTAAATTCGAACCGATACTGGTACTGGCTGCTCGCTTAATGAATGGCAAATGTTTATTTATGAGAAAACGGCTAATATTACCATTTGTCCTTGTTTTGCCATTCATGAACTCAAACTCAAACTTAGTAAACTCCGTTTACCTGCTTTATCCATCTGCTCATTTTTCTGCATTATGTCATTTAAGTGTTATTTTCTCCAAGTCTTCTTTCCTTAGAAGTATCACACCACTGTCAATTCAAGTTTCTTAAAATATAAATAAGAAAAGATTATCCAACAGTCACTGTCATAGAAACACCTTTAATAAATTTATAATTTTATGGCGTTGCTTTTGAATGGTAATGTGCCACAATGAATCAGTTCCCTTTTATCCTTCTTTATATATATATATATATATATATATATATATATATAATACAAGAAATCTAGAAGTGAGCCACCACCTACTGCCTCTTACCCTGAAGAACCGGTGTGTGAAACTGCGGTAGGTGGTGGCTCACTTCTAGATTTCTTGTATTGTATTCTCGCTCTACTTTCGTACTTTCGTATCGAGCACTTACGGTTTCGTCTTGGTTTTGTTTCTTTTTTTTTCAAACGGGCACTAGACGTATTGTTCTTGTGCGCTGTTTGTTTCTTTTTTTCTCCCCCATTATTTAACCCACGAGGTAGTTCTCACCGGGTTACAAGACGGTTTATATTACTGTTAAGTTAGCATTATTTTCGGATGTTTAGTCTGTTATTATTAGTGTTGCCTTACTGTGATTAAGTTCATATATATATATATATATTGTAACAAAGTTATAGAACTCGTAGGTTTTTTTACTTGATGTTCATGCATTTACTTTTATCAAGAGTGCTCGATACAACGTAGAGCATTATATTGGGGCCTCTCTATGACTACAAACGGACGACTAGATCATACTAAACTTCCACCACACATTTACTTACATCGTTTTCATTAACAGCGGCGTCACTCCAATCACGCTTAGATAACAGTAAAATAAACAAAAAAATGTCTACCCTTCCTTAAAAAAATCATAAATCCTAATATAAGAACTACCCAGACAAAATAAATAAGGAAACTGTCTTAAACTAAGCTACCTTTCCTAACGAAAGGCTATGTCTCTAGGGCTAAAATACGGCCGACTAAATCAGAATAAACTCCCACCCCACATTCACTTAAACATCATACAACCATAAATAAACAGTTTTCATCATTTAATTTTCATTTTAACTTATCACCGGATGAGAAGCACACAGAGCAGTTTCGAAACGCGAAAAGTTTTGTGTAGTGATACTATGAATTTATAAACCATTGTAACATCCATTACAATATATATATATATATATATATATATATATATATATATATATATATATTGTTAGGGCGCCGCTCCTATTTGATTACAAATGGACTGTTCCCATTGCTATATATGGCAATGGTGGTTTCTCTACAGGGTAGTTGTACAGAGTCACTAGACTGACGACTCTACGACACTGTCAGCACTCTGCCTTCGGGTAGAGGGCGCTCTCTGCTTCCGAGCACAGAGCAATAACCCAGTCGTGGTTCCGCCGACTGGGCAAAAATAGACAGACATTTTTTGGCCGGGCCATATAGCCCGGAAATCCCAGTCAAAACTGACCATGTGTCATATGTTGCCCTTACTGGGAGGGACGACTAAATAATGAGTCGTAGAGAGTCACTTGAGAGTCTCTAATGAGTTACTGAAGAGTCAGTGCGAGTCAGTGAAGAGTTAGTCACACTTCCGGTGGCGTACCAGAAGTAATCACGTATATACACGTCTTACGACGGATTGGACTCTTGTATCTTTTCTATTGTAAATATTACTAATCACTTCTGTACATACTAACCGTCTTTCCGCGGAATACAACTTATATTCTGATTCTGTTGTTGAGTTATTCATTTATACTTAACGACATAACATATATATATATATATTAGTCATCCACATACAAGCCTGTTTCGCTGTATCACAGCTCATCAATGTGGCTAGACAAATCCACTTGCTCCGTGCTCGAAACTCGACCGATTTGATGTCAGTCGGAGTCGCTATCCCCCATGAGCCATAGGCGCATGGAATCAGAGAAGGGAAATTTTAACGTGTTGCATATAAGCAGTGTATACACACGCTAGTCACCGAAAGAACTCAAATTATTTCTGAAGAGTAATGCATTAGCCTTCGTCATATTTGTATTTTATATATTTCGCAGAAGTGGAAACTGTTTTTAAAATTTTCTTCCCTAGAGAGCTCAATCGTAATGAGAGCACAATATATTATTCAACCACACACACACACACACACACACACACACACACACACACACATATATATATATATATATATATATATATATATATATAGTTTGTTTCCAGAACAAAAAAATTACTGAATGAAAAATCAGAAATAATGTGTAGATGTAATCACATCTGGAAATTCATATTAGGTTCATACAAACATGAATGAAAGTGTTTTAGGATCCTTAAGTAACTCTTCCTTAAATTTGAAAATTTTCAGTTATTTAGAAATTTAATCGTTCGTAAAAAACTAAAAAATCAGTTAATAATATTCAAAATAATCCCGAAAAAATAATAATTACACACAGACGCTCACGTGCCCATGTCTAGAATAGACATTTGTAACGGTAATATGTAAAGAACAATTCCTCGCTCATTCAAAAAATCACAAAGATAGAAAGGAAAAGAAAAATATAGACAATTGATAAGTGGAAAGAAGAGAAAGACAGAGAAAAGAAAAGGAAAAAGAACAGTAGAAAAAGAAAATAGCTACCGTCTTAGAGCGTCAGTTGCAATTCAACTGCTGTCATATCTTTCTCTTCTTTCCATTTATCAACTGTCTATATTTTTCTTTTTCTATCTATAGACTCAGGTATAAACACGGCTCTTGTTTACCAACTGACTCAACATAAAAACCATAAATGTTTATTTATAGACTCTAGTATAAACCCAAAGAGAGGAGTAAGAGCCCCTTTAACAAGGCTGCCATAAAGATGATATTCTATCGCCTTAAGTATAAACACGGCAAATGTTTTCTCATAGACACAGGTGTTACACATTTTATCTATAGACTCAGGTATAAACAAGGCTCTTGTTTACCAATAAACTCAATATAAACACGATAAATGTTTATTTATAGACTCTAGTATAAACCCAAGTAGAGAAATAAGAACCCCTTTGACAAGGCTGCCATAAAAATCGATATCTATCGCCTTAAGTATAAATACTACAAATGCTTTCTCATAGACACAGGTGTTACACTCAGGTATAAACAAGGCTCATGTTTACCAATAGACTCAATATAAACACGATAAATGTTTATTTATAGACTCTAGTATAAACCCAAGTAGAGAAATAAGAACCCCTTTGACAAGGCTGCCATAAAAATCGATATCTATTGCCTTAAGTATAAATACGACAAATGTTTTCTCATAGACTCATATATAAAAATATATCAATAATTAGACTGATTCAAGTAAAAGCCCAAACACCGTTTTCTTGTCGACTAATGTTTACCTACAGGTTGAAGGAAAGAAAAAGACAAATGTTTACCTTTTAACTCAAGTATAAATCTGACCAATGTTTGTCTATAGGCTCAAGTATGAATGCAATCAACTATTAGCTCTGGGCCCAATTATAAATACCACAGCTGTTTACTTAGACATTCGTGTATAGACACAACCGATGTTTACCTAGAGAAAAAAAGTATGAACATGACCAATGTTTACTGATAGTCTTAAGTATAAACACGACTATATAGCCTCAAGTATAAACGTGACCAATTTTTGCCTACGCATGCATAACAAAAATATATTTACAGATTAAATAGCTCTACCATATGTCGCAAAAATCCATCAACTGAATCGTAAAATATTTTTAATGTTAAAAATATTACGACAAACGTTATTTATTGTTGCCTTTTTATTTTACCAGCCGATTTAGTCTTCAGGCATATTTTCTTATTTGTTTCTAATTTTGCGCAGTTCTGTTATATAAGTGGAAAATCAGGAAAAAAACGAAATATTATCAACATTCTTGTTCGGCGACTAAAGCTCTTAGACGAAGTTTGGTAAACATTTATTTATGCTACTGTATCGAAATAAGTATGCTTGATAGATGGACGTGCCTCTCTCTCTCCCTCTCTCTCTCTCTCTCTCCCTCCTTCTCTCCCTCTCCCTCCCTCTCTCTCTCCCTCCTTCTCTCTCTCCCTATCCCTATCCCTCTCTCTCCCTCTCCCTCTCTCTCTCTTACTGAGCGTGTGTGCGTGTGTGCGTGTGTGCGCGCGTGTGTGCGTGTGTGTGTGTGTGTGTGTGCGTGTGTGTGTGTGCGCGTGCGCGCGCATGTTTTATCGTATCTGCATGTTCTTCTGTTTTCGGATTGTTGTCAGCCATGACATTCTTTCATTTTTGTTTACCTTTTCCCTTTTTGCTCTTCTGGGTGGTATCGTGGCTGACATTTGTCCGGCACGTGGTACATGTGAAGCGGGAACACAAACATAAACTTCTTCTTCTTCTTCTTAGAGAGAGAGAGAGAGAGAGAGAGAGAGAGAGAGAGAGAGAGTGAGAGAGAGAGAGAGAGCATAATCCCATTCGACGTCGTCATTGAAGAATCGTGATGTTACCCGCGTCATTCTCTTCCTGCAATGATAGATCTTTTCCGAATAAGACACAATAACCTGTCACTTTCGTTTTTCTCACCGTCGCCGGCACACAGAGCTAATTTTATAGTCTCAAATGCAAAAATGGTTGCCAGGTGTGAAATATTTACAAAAACGTACAACCTAAAAGGTTCAGCTGGAATAACATACACATTTAGTGTTGTAGTTAATCGCTACAAGACAAGTCCGTCAGAGACCCCCCCTCCTCTTCCGTTGCAACCGACTTTTATTTTATACGATTTCTTCCAAGTTTCTCCTACCTCAATAATTCTCTTTCTGCCATTCTTACTATTTCTTTTTACTAGTCTTTTTTTGTTCAATGCTTTAATATCTTCTGACCAATGAATTCTCCATTATAAACATTTTGACTAGTTCTTTATTATGAAGCATTCACGAGTCATTTCTTCCTAATTATTGTTGCTTATCTCAGCGATTTTGTGAAAAAGCCGAATTATCGCGTAACGTTTTTGTAAAGTTGCAGATTCCTTGTATTTTGGTTCGTGGATAAATGGCATCATCTGTCAATATTTATGTGATGAGGTATTGTAACTAATGACACTATTTACATTGTTCGGCCTGTTGCCCTCATCGTTATTGCCATATCCGTGACGTTACAGTCATTGTACGCTACGGCCTTCTTAAAGATCAGCCTATATGTCTGAGATGTGGTATTGTAACTATTTACACTATTTACATTGTTTGAACAGTTGTCCTTATCTTTATTGCCATATTGACAAGGACCAATAGCCGGGTGTATACAAGCGTTTGTTCAAGTAATTCAAAAGTGACTTGACCCAAATACTTATGAGTTCAATACCTCGCCACGGGATAGTGAACAAAAACTTGTAGTGTTGAGTGTTGAGTGACTAAATGGCGTTACCTGGAAGTGGGAGATCCAAACAAGGTATAAGACGTGGGATTAGAACGATCCACTACAGCAGACAAAATAAAAATTTCGGTTCAAAATTCCAATGTAAAGCAGCGGCCATAATATAAGGAACGGAAACAACAAAACATAAATATGTGTATTACTTAAAAAGTAATGCATGATTAGCAATGAAATTTTTACCGAATAAAGATTAGGTTGTAATGCATAAATATTATAAAAAGTTACAACAATTTACATAATTGTTTTTTTTTAAATAAAGATTAAATGGAACAAAGGAAGTAAGCTACTGTACAAAAGTTAAGGGTCGATGTTAATAATTTGCATAAACTTTTAATCTACATTGTTAAAATAACTCGATGAAGCTTTTCAACAATAAGTAAAACTTCATTTATCATTAGGACTTTATTTTTAAGCAATATGGCAAATTCTACACAAAAAACGCTCTCTTTTGAAGAAAAAACTCATTATCGCTAACTTTCAAGAAAGAAAATCAGTTTCAGAAATTTTTGATATTGTTCATTGTTTTAAAACTGTCATTCATCGTGTAATTAGCAGGTATAAAACCGATAAAACGTTAGATGCAAAACCAAAAACCAGCAGGTCTCCAAAAACATCGAAAAGAGAAGATCGAACAATTGTTAGAATATCTACAAAAAACCGTTTTGAAACTGCTACATCAATTGCCCGTAAATTTAATGAAGACACAGATAATAAGATCTCAAGGAAAACGGTTGCTCGCAGGTTAAAAAATGCAGAATTGCATGCCCGTATTCCAGCTTCGAAGTCTCTCATTTCAAAGCGAAACCAAAGGGCACACCTGGAGTATGGGAGAGAACATGTTGTTTGGAGTGACGCCCAATGGGATACAGTTCATTTCAGTGACGAGTCCAATTTTACTATATTTTGTTCTGAGGGCAAAACTTAGGTACGCCGTAGAACAGGTGAAAGACTGTCTTCTCAATGTGTCAAAAAAAAAAACCGTTAAGATTGGTGGCGGCAGTGTGATGGTCTGGGGAATGATTTCATCTGCAGGAGTTGGTCCTATCATCCATGTACATGGCAATATCAATGCTGAGATTTACAAAAGCTACTTCAGCAGCATGTGATACTATGATTACACCATAATCTTTATGAATCTGCTATTTCCAGGCAGAACAAGGCACCTGGCCACAAGGCTCAAAAGATTATGACTTTATTTGAAGAAGAAAGAATCACCCTAATGAAGTGACCAGCCCAGAGCCCAGACCTGAATCCAATAGAAAATGTTTGGAAGATAATTGGAGAAAGAGCTCAGAAAAGACACCCGAAAAACCAGGATCACCTATGGGAGTTATTGAAAGCTGAATAGGAGGGAGTTACTACTGATTTTTGCAAGAAATTAATTAGATTATGTGGTCGACGATTCAGAGAAGTCATTGAAAATAAGAGGTTTACTAAATATTAAATTTTGTTGATATTTTGTTAACAATCAAGTATTAAAAAGATCGTTCCTTAACTTTTATCTCGTGGCTTATTTCCTTTGTTCTATTTAATCTTTATTAAAAAAAACTATGATGTAAATTTTTGTAACTTTGTATAATATTTATGCATTCCACCCTAATCTTTATTCGGTAAAAATTTCATTGCTAATCATGCATTACTTTTTAAGTAATACACATATTTATGTCTTTGTTGTTTCCGTTCCTTATATTATGGCCGCTACTGTATATCACCTGATGTAGGCTGGAGTGTACAGATCAGAACATGAATGAATAGATGAGTTATATAAATAGTGCAAATGGATAGATGACTTAGTGGAAAACTTTACTGCAATCAATTATTTCTAACCCCAGCTAACAAAATATAGCTACAACATTTCTACAGCGTTACCTATAGTTTGAAAAAATGTTGCTTAGTAACATTACATTAAGTTTTTTTTAATTATTTGTAGACTCCTCACTAAGCACCCGCAACGTTACAAGGTAACGTTACAAATAGTTGTCTAGTAACGTTACATCAGTGTTCTTTTTTACACTTCCACAACATTACACACATTGGAAACATATTGCATCGTAGACTCTCAACGCCACTGCCTTGCTGACCCCCATCTGAACTGTCACCTCCAACTTCAGGGTTTTATGGCCATATCACGCTGAAATACCGGTTACCGATCACCAAAGTCAAGCAAAGTTGAACATGTTCAGTAACTAGATAGGTAACAGTTTGGGAATACAAGGTGCTGTAAGTTTGGATGTGAGGGTGGTGTAATAGATAAGGGCACGAAATTGTTACTGGTAATAACGGAGTTCTATTCCCAGTCACGTTTTTTATATTTGGTTTCCTTGGAAAGGCATGAGTTCACCTCTTCTCCCTAGCTATGGGCTAATTTGTAAGACTTCTATCAATAAACGAATATTAGCTTTAATAAAATTCTTACAATCTAACAATATTTATAACTTGGTTACCTTTTGTAAGACGTTTCGGCCATTGTACGCTCCGGTATTCTTCAATTGTTAGTGTAACACTTTATGCCGGGGCTGGCTCGTTGTGACGCTTGTTCTTGTCGGCGGTCGTGACGGCACCAGTTGTAACACTGCCACTCGGCTGGCCGGTTGGTTCGGTCACTGTTGCTGGTCGTGATGATCTCTTCCGATGATGTCTTCACAAAAGCTGGTTTTCAAGACGTCTATTGCAACAATGGGCCACTGTCCCACGTTGTGAATTGATCTTAGAGGTCGCGTTGTGCAATTTTAGTAGTCACCTTTCTATCAGAGTCAGTCCGGACCACTGGTGTACACTTGTGTTTAAAAATAAACCCGGCATTAATATATATATATATATATATATATATAAACAATGTTTTTTTTCCTTCACAGGAGTAGGCAATACAATTGTCAGAATGATAATACAGTTGTCAGAATGCCGGTTCACAACGAAGAGAGAGAGAGAGAGAGAGAGTTTAAAAATATCAGAGCTTTCAATCCGTAAATAAAATGTCTTTTCTAAGTTTCTTTAAAGTAACTAGAGCTCTTCAAATTTTCACTAAAGTCTTTTCACATATTGCTGCTATTACTACAGTAATGAATATTAAAGTACCTAACATTACAATTTATTAGAATATTTTCTTACCATCCACCCAGATCATGCCTTAAGGTAATTTGGGGTATTTGGGGTATTTTCCTTGCTATCGGATTCCATATCTCTATATAATTATCCAAATTCCTGTTATCCCTTGAACTAACCAACGTCTATATCCACTGGGCCATTTCTAATGTTCAGTAACCATTTTCTAGCAGAGTTCATATTGCAATTTTTGATGTTAATGGCTTTCTCTAGTATTTTTACTAGAGCTTATATTGCAATCTTGACATTAATGATTTTCTCTGGCACTTCGTATGACTGGTTCCCAGATTGTGTTCATCTCTGTGCTTGGTTAAATAATGTAAATAGTGTAAATACTACCTCATCTCAGAAATATAGACAAATATTTTCTTGCTTCAAATACCGTATAAATAATTGATAAGCCATAAAGAATGTCTTGGTCTAATAACACCAGACTACTTTTTCGTAAATTGACAATATGTATAGAAGGTATAAAGTTTCGTTGGACTTGAAGCAGACCACCACCACCTTTAAATTTGTTGCTTTTCTTTTTTTTTTTTACTTTTTACAGCGCAGTCTTATCGGTTATTACATAAAATTTCCGATTATCAGAAAAAAAATTTTTAAAAATTTCAATATTTAAATAATTTTAGGTGGGGTCTCACTTACTCATACAACGTTATAGTAAATTGATCCTCCATTTTGGAACCACTCACGTTGGGTCGCTTTGTTTTGTTTTTTTGGGGAAGAGTTGTTGCTCTTGTTTTTGTCTTTTTCAAGTTTTTTTCAGTTCTTACGATGGCATCTTACTCGAAAACTCCAAGAATGGCTTTATTCAAAAATTTCGCAAAGGATTCAGTTGTTGAATATGCGCAAGTAAAAATATTTACTTGCACAGGATCGATTTACTATAAAGTTGTATGAAAAACCGAGCCCCCCCCCTAAAATTGTTTAAATGTTGAGATTTTTACAATTGTTTTTGTCAGTCGGAAAGTTTAGGGTTTAATCGATGATACTGCACTGAAAAAAAAGTAAAATAAAAAAGAATGAAAAACAACAAATTTAAATGTGGTGGTAGTCTCCTTCAGGTCCGCGAAAGTTTCTTTTCGTATCTTTTAATTGAGAATCCCTAATTTAGACTCGCCGTCTATTCAAGTAGCCTGAAGTAGTTTCTAATATGACCGAACTCGAATCCCATATTCCGGGATCTTTTCTTTCATAGACGACGCTTTAACCATATGGAATTCTTTTAATAATGAAAGTTTCACATTCAAGAATTCGAATTAACTGAAGCAGGTGCCGTTAAAACTTAGAATGAAATATTGGAACAAATACAGATTTGTATCTCTTGATGGCATCGGCTTGCATAATATAATTGTTGTAGTTAAGGCTGTTGGAGTTTTTGGGTACCCTCGTATACTAGTGAGCCAGCCATGAGCTGATTCATTTGAGAAGGGTTAACCAATCAGAAGGTTCAAAACATTCAATGCGACGTGTATAAAGGCGACCATATTTTCCCGTGTATTGGCGATATAGTCAGATTCGGTAGAGTGTCTAACTCGTGGGTATTACTCTTTGACGTTGTTTCATCGAACAGATTACGTACTGCGCTGTATTCTATATTCATGAACTATGGTGGACATGGTCAACAAAGGTACATAAGATATTTATGCCCAGGAGTAAAAAAAGGTACATGCAGTCAGATTAGCTGGTACTTCATTATTTCAACTACGCGCTATTTATTTTAACAGTTAAAAAAATGAATCATTGAAAAAAATGTAAAGTAAAAAATATTTGCAAAAAAAAAAAAAAATCTCTTGAAGGATAAAACTAGAGAATAAATGTTTAAAAGTTTGTCCCTCAAAAATGAAGGAAGGGTTAAATAAATAAAGACAAACAGAATGAGTAGAAACAAGATAGATAGAAGACAGAAATCAGAAAATTCAAAAGTAAAAGCAAAAAATAAAAAAAAAAGAAAGAAAGGAAAGAAAACATAAAGAAAGAAGGAATGAATGAATAGAGGAATGAAAATGAAGAAAAAAGAAATGATAAAAAAATGAAAGCGAGATGAAAGAAAGAAAGAAAGAAAGAAAGAAAGCATAGAAATGATGGCGTGACAAAAAGAAAGATTAATATAGAAAGAAAAGAAAGAAAAAGTTTGACAAAATGTGGAAAGGAACAAAATAAGGAAAGAAAACAAATAAAATCAGGAAAAAAAAAGAAAAAGAAAAGAAAGATTGAAAAGAAAGGATTCAATGGAAGGAAGGAAGGAAGGAGGGAACGAATGAAGGAAACAAGGAAGGAAAAGCGAGACTATGACAAACTGAGGAAAATATAAGAAAGGAATAATACGTGCAAAAAAAAAAAAAGGTAAATAAAAAAACGAGAAAGAAACTAATGAGAGAGAAAGAGAGGAAGAAAGAGAAAGGGAAAAAGTGACAGAAAAAAAAAAGAAAAGAAAAGAAAAGAAAAAAGAAAGAAATATAATATAGGTAAACGAAAAATGACAAAAAACGCTAATATATACAAAATACGAATATATGATTAATAAAAATCGGTGTTATTAAGAATGAATGATAATGGCAGTCTGGAATAAACGCGTCCAAGAATTCTTAAAGGTGTGAAGCAAAGCAAAAGAAAGAGATGAACTATTACGCATGTCGATAGACAGTCTTAGGAGATGACAGTTTCCGATCAATTTTGATAGGGAAGAAAAATACAGCTTTTTCTTGTCACTGATTGTATTGATAATGTCAGTAAATGTTTGAGAATGAATACAAAATACAGATGACGCTTTTTCCATAAATATATTGGCGTGGTATCGAAGATGAATTCCTAGTTTGTCCGAGCCGTTGGGATAGAAAGATGCAAGATTACAGCTCAGAAAACAGCCTCTGACAGCCAGTCCTATATGACGAGATTATGGGGAAAATACAAAAGATCCGTGGTTCATATAACATCAGGACGACCTACGGAAGTGGTTCAACACTTCAAAGTCACCTCTTCCAAACAAGTCAGTCAGTCAGTTAAGTGCCATAAGTGATACACGCTTGGGTGATCATGTCTCGAAAGAGACATGACCGACTGGGCAGAAGATTATCTCGCAGTAGGTTGCCATTTTATCCCGTTTGAAAAATAAACCAGATTTAATTCTCCTGGATAATAATCCAAATTTACTCCCGCTGGAAAAAAAAGAAGATTTAGTCCCACTAGAAAATAAACCAGATTTAATCCCGCTAAAAAATAAACCAGATTTAATCCTCCTGGATAATAATCCAAATTCAATCCCGCCTAATAACAAACCAGACTTAATCCCGCTAGAAAATAAACCAGATTTAATCCTCCTGGATAATAATTCAAATTTACAGCCGCTGGAAAATAAACCAGATTTAATCCCGCTAGAAAATAAACCAGATTTAATTCTCCTGGATAATAATTCAAATTTACTCCCGCTCTATAATAAACCAGATCTAATCTTGTTGGATAATAAACCAGATTTAACCCTGTTGGATTATAAACCAGATTTAATCCTTCTTGATTTCTGGGTGAAACCTGGAAAGAAATGTTTATACAACTGCAGGTACACGGTAAAACCGTAACAGGAAGGGAGATAAAAAATTAAGCGTCGCTTACCATACATGAATGGAAAAGGATATCACCGTCCCCATTACTCGTGCGATGACGTTGAAATAATAGGCATAAATCCTCATTGGAAAATACGAAAACCAAAGGAATAAGCGCATATGCCAAGCCAAAAAAATGCTCCTAAGCCTTGGCCGGCTTAGAAATAAATACAGAAATTAGGATCAAATAAAAAAGTGCGAGAAAAAAAAACAATAACAACAAAATTGTAATATGAGCTCTGGAAAAACAGGCTTAAGAGATTTTTGCGGCCTGGCACAGGCGTTTATTCCTTCAGTTTTCGTATTTTCCAATGATGCTTTCTCTCTTTTATTTCAACATTACTTACTGCGGTAGATTGGTTGCCATCCAAGGCTATAGAACCCAATCTGTCCTGTTATTTGGAGGGAAGAGACGGATTAATACCTTTTCCAAGGGTATTTGCGCTTAAGTGTATGCAAGGAATTCAGCTGGAATTCGAACTCGTCTCCCCGATTTCTCGTTCCGAGCCGATATTCACTGCACCACAACGCACATCCTGAAGGATGGTACTCAAGAGAATGCAAAAAGATAATAATAATAATAATAATAATAATAATAATAATAATAATAATGGCAAGACAAACCTCTGCATGGCCAATATCCAGTACGTGCCAATAAATCCAATGTTGACAAAGTTAATACTCATCGATGGTTACGTGCATCTGGATTAAAGTCTGAAACTGAAGGATTTATACTTGCAGCACAAGACCAAAGTCTTTTCACTAGAAACTTTCAGGCAAATATTATGCATAATAATATGGATCCAAAATGCAGGTTTTGTGATAAACACCAAGAAACAATAGACCACCTAATCTCAGGCTGTTCTGTGCTTGCCCCAAACGAATATAAAAATCGCCACGATAGAGTTGGGCAATATTTACATTGGACAATGTGCAAACATTATGGAAAAGCTGTAAACAAACACTGGTATGAACATCATCCAGCACCGGTTACAGAAATAGAAGATGTAAGCATTCTATGGGATTACACCATCTACACAGACAGAAAAATTGAAGCAAACAGGCCAGACATTATTGTTAAAAACCAGAAGGAGAAAACTTGTCTATTAATTGATATGGCTTGCCCAGCGGATTGTAACATAGCAATCAAGGAATTTGAAAAACTGTCAAAATATAAAGACCTGGAAATTGAAATAGAAAAAATGTGGAAATTGAAAACAAGAGTTGTGCCAGTGATAGTAGGTGCACTTGGAATGATAAAAAATGGAACAAAACAACACATTGAAAGAATCCCTGGAAACCCCAGCTTAAGAGACATACAAAAAATTGTCTTATTAAGTACAGCCCACACACTAAGGAAAACTTTATCTATGTAATGCTGAGGATGATAGGGCAGATAGAAAAACATGAAATGGAGTCATAACAACACGCCACTACCTGCCTTAGGTCTCCCCGCAGACTTGGTTGGTAGTGAGACCAAAGCAGAAATCGAAATATGATGAAAAATGACATAATAATAATGATGATGATGATGACGATGATGAAGAAGAAGAAGTAGAAGAATGTTATAAACATAATCGTGAACCACTCATAGAAGAGTATGGAATTATTATTCTTTGGACTTAAGCATTCACCTATCCAAGCATATAAAAGCTTGCAAACCAGACATAGCGCTGAAAGATTGTAAACTGCAAATGCCTCCTTATAGATGTAGTTTTGGCACCAGAGAAAAATCCGTCGTTAAAGAATATAAGCAAATAAACCAATATAAAGATGTTGAAATTGAAATAGGCGCCTTAAAATTATTGCTATTGCCGATAACAATTGGGATTCTGGGTACGAGGAAAAGGGTACTTACAAGGACATTAACTAGGGTAAACCTGTTTGCAAGATATTGAAAATTGACTCTGCGTCGAACAGAGAGAATTATCAATGTAAAGAAAAGATTAACCATGAAAATATGTTAATTATCAAACTTCATGTTAAAGTTAGTGCAAAGAGAATGCGTGTATTTATTACGTTGCTTAATACGTCTCAGATAATGACCCGATTAGGGTTTGTACTGAACATAGAGCAAAATATACTACTGCTGTTACTACTACTACTACTACTACTACTACTACTAATAATAATAATACTAATAATAATAATAATACTAATACTACTACTACTACTACTAATAATAATAATAATACTACTACTACTACTAATAATAATAATAATAATAGTAATAATAATAATGATGATAAGTAATAACATCCTAATACTCATTATAAGCAAAACTTCTATCACCATGCTTTTATCAAAATAATACCTAAGTCATTACTATATATATATATATATATATATATATATATATATATATATATATAAATGTACTTGTCCATTTGTTGCTATCCATGTACTTGTTCGTTTGTTACTATCCGCTAACGTAGAAAACGGCTGCATCAATTGTTTTGAAATTTTACTATAGCATTTTAATCGAATACGAGCGTGTTTTTATATATCTTATATTAAAAAATATTACAATAGCAAAAAATATATATATTGCAAATCTATTAGAGCCGATGAGAGCCGTACAAAAAACTTTCATTTTTCAATACGGACGCGTTTATAGACAAATTTGTTATTTCATAGAAAACATCGGAAAACTGAACATTTAAGGTAAACGAAGGCTTTTTTTATCATTATTTCTATTTTGGCGGACAAAAACAACAGAAATCTCTTCCCTTCATAAAAAAAAAAAATTCTATTAATTTTTTTCAATGAATTATTATTGATATCCCATTGATTTCGTTGATTTAGTAAATAAATTTCTTCTTTTTTTAACATTTAACCAAACTGAGCCACAGCAACGCGTGGTCGGGTACAGCTAGTATATATATATATTTTCTAAACATATACTGTTAAATATAAGAGGCAATTAATGTCTATTATGTTTAATCATGAGCCGTTCTAAAGATCGTATTTCAGGTAAAAATAAAGACAAAAATTCTCCAACATTTGGATAAGTTTTTATTAAGTTGGTTCTAAGCTTTCGGCTCATATAAGCCATCTTCAGAGAGGTTACAAGGACGTTAACATAAAAACATCAACCATCAAAGAAAATTTTATTTTGTGTTGACATAAAACTTTGCTAAGCAAAATTAACAATTACCAAATAGCAAACGCAGTTCGTAAATTTGTAATGCGGTTCTATGACGTTACACCGTTCTTGTAACCTATCTGAAGATGGCTCATGTGAGCCGAAAAGTTAGAACCAACTTAATAAAAATTATCCAAATGTTGGAGAATTTTTGTCATTATTTTCACCTGAAATTAAAGCCAAAATACGATGTTTAGAAAGGCTCACGATTAAACATAATAGACATTCATTGTCTCTTATATTTAACTATATGTTTAGAAAATTATATGCTGCCTCAATAAACTAAATTCATAAGCTCTGCATAATACGTTTTTATCTTTTCTTTTTCTTTAAATATGTATCGAGCACTTTTTAATATAACTGTTTACTGGTCTCATTTGACTCTGACTAGTAATTGCTTAATAATAACTACAGCCTTTGCGATTTCACTCGCCCGATCGACTCAGTCGATTAAAATCTTAATTGGGCCTTTAAAGTTTATTGCTTTACTCGCCCGCGGTCTATTAAAATCTCGCAAATATAGAAAAAGGAAATCTGATTCTCTTTACAACACAATAGTATGCCATTGAAGATTCACAAGTTACGTAGAATAACCTACAATGACATTTTATCGTCCCGTTTAATTCATGCTTCCAGAGTAGAGCCAAAATGTCTCTGTCACGACACTCACAAATTTTTAGAAACTCATTGGGAAAAATATTATCCTTGACTGAACATATAGATTTTCTCTTCGCTTACGAAAAGTAAAAACAAACATCTGAAAGAAAAAGAAACAAAAAACGCATACTTCTTTCAACCACACACCGAAAAACAAATTAAACAAGTAAGTAAATTTTTATAGAAAATCGTTGAGAAAATCAGATTTATTATTTTTTTTTTATCATCTATGAGATGGAGGTTGTAGTCAAACAGAAAAAATAAACTACGAATTCATCTACCTCCACTCAATTGCCAAAAAAAAAAGCATATCATGATGTTAATAAAAACAAAGTTTTATCATCAAACTGTTCATGCTATTATTAAGAGGAAAGATCAAATTTTATTATTTTTGAAATTTTTAAAATCCTTTCTAAAACATTCGAAATTTTAATTAAAATTTCATTTTTTGTTTTTCGACAGCGATTCACGCTATGCTTACTTATTAAAAAAATGGAGTTGGTCGAGTTGATTTTGGGTAGAGTAAATTCTCTCTTGCCGGTTGAGTTATTTCTTTTTCAAATTTCAAAGGCTATATATATATATATATATATATATATATATATGTGTGTGTGTGCGTGTGTGTGTGTGTGTGTGTGTGTGTGTGTGTAATAAACATTTTTGGTAAAATAATATGAACAATTTCTGTCTATCAATTTAAAAAAAATTTCCAATTTCCGAAATAATGTGGATACTGACGTATTTATTTTATAAAAATACAAAAATTCAGTACAAATAAAATAAGTTTTATGTTCTCAGTAAATTTACCAAAGTTAATATTTTTGTTTCATATTATTTTTCCCGGGTCTTTTCAAAGGTTAAGGCATTCGTTTTTTTTAGGATTGTTCTGTGTAGTAAGGTAACTGCATTTTAATTCCGTGGTTCTCACGTTCGATGGAACCAATTACAAGTCATTCAAATTTGAAAGTTGTCTTTATTTAAACGCTATTCAAAATGCCTAATACAATATATGAGACAGCAATACTTAAATATTGCTGCTTTCCTGTGACTTAAAGTTTTAATGTCAATGCAATAATAATAATAATAATAATAATAATAATAATAATAATAATAATAAACAGTGCGTAAAGAGTACTACAGAAGGCTACAACTTATATTAAAAACTGAATTGAATTCTCAGAACAGAATTGTGACCATTAATAGCCTTACTATCCCAGTGGTTTAATATAATTTTTACATTTTCAACTGGACTCTAAACGACATCAGACGAATGGATTCTAAAACAAGAAAGCTTCTTTCTAAGCATAAGATGCATCATCCAAAGGCTGATGTAGACCGTCTATACATACTCCGTAAAGAAGGAGTAAGAGGTGTTATTCAGCTACAATTGTCATACAAGACAACAACTCTTGGCTTACTAATATACATACACATGCGCGCACACACACACACACACACACACACACACACACACACACACACATATATATATATATATAGAGAGAGAGAGAGACTGGATGATACAATTAGTCAAGCAACATGAAGAAAGAAAGAAAATATATTCAATAATAAAAGAAGGCAGTAAATACAAACAAGATTTACATTTAGTAGATTCTATAGAAAAGCAAAACAGAGCCCAAGAACCAACTATTGCAGCAAAAAATATGAAAATGAAAGCCAAAGATAAAGCTCTTGAACAGATGAAACAATGCTGGCAATACAAAACTCTGCATGGCTAATATCCACAACGGACCAATAAATCCAATGTTGATTAAGTTAATACTCATCGATGGTTACGTGCATCTGGATTAAAGTCTGAAATGAAGCCATAACACACACTACCACCTGCCTTAAATATTCTCGCAGACTTGGTAGGTAGTGCGACCATAGCAGAAATAGAAATATGATGAAAAATGACATAATAATAATAATAATAATAATAATAATAATAATAATAATAATAATATATTATTTATTAAAATTATAATTTAGAACATGTTCAAATTACAATCTATTACAAAGTGTTCATTTTGTTTCAATATTGAAAGGACAATATCTCATCAGGTAGTAAACGCTGTTTTATGAAAAGAGGTAGAAAATTCACTTCCTTACATTGGTAAATTTTTGTGTGCGAGGTAAAGAGTGTATGGAAAATGAGAAACTAGAATGGGGGATCGTAAAGGGTCATTGAGGAAATAAAGAACAAAGTGAGGAAAACGGGAGAGAAAGAGAACGAGCTAAAAGAGATGTGGTTAAAGGTTCAAAGAAAAGCGACAGGTTTAAAAGTAGGAATGAAAGTATAGTCATATACAACCTTTGATGACCCGGCGTCTGAGCTTAACAAAGAGGAAGAAGTAAGAAGATGCATAGAGGTGGGTTGAAAGTGGGAGAAGACTAGCAAAGAAGAGAGAGGTGTGAGAGATATCATAACCGGCGAAGTGGTAGGGGTTTTTAACACTCTGGCCTGGAATTGGTAGTGGATAAAAATATTTGTTTTAGTGAGGTATAAGGCTAAAGATTTTTAGCGTTCATTGAAAAGGTGGTGAAATCCTGTACATAGACGTAGGAGTTACTGAAACAAAAACAAAAATTTTGTTAAAGTTTAATTTCAACCTAAATTTTTAGAAAAAAACTTTAATTAGGTTGCAATTTCTCGTATTAAATTGTTGTGGAGTAGCGTTCGCACTGAAGGTAACAATCGTCCTATGTCGGTTGCTAATCGACTTAACGCATCCAAAATAATAGGAACTTGGTAATCTTTCACTGTAAGCTGACTCCTTAGTATTCAGCTAACTGCTGACTAATATCAACTGCCTAGTAGTTCTACTGAACTCCAATGGAAGTCTGAAGAACAATATTTATTTTGCATTAAAATACAAAAATATGGCACACGGCCGAAAAATGGGAAGTGCAGAGGTTGGTACTCACTGAAGTATCCTATACCTAGCTAAACACTATCACGGCCCATTCACTCATTTCAATTTACAAATTCACCACAAGAACCCATTCATCACCTCCCAATCCTTCATACACCATAATACCACAAATGTACAAGGGACACCTAAAAAGTGGTGGATATCCCGTGACAATAAAAATGCATTTATATAAAATATAATATATAACTTAAAACATTTAATGAAAGATGAAATTATGGGATGGGGATGAACCCAAAAACAAAATAAAAATACAACAACTTTTAGAACTAAAATAATAAACAATATTAGTAAGACCCGTCCATTCCAGAAAAAGAGTGGCCGCTGTATTCCGCGAACCGGCGAAATCAAGAAGACCACACGCTAAGGGAGTGGGGGTGGGTGGTAAAATAATTAATGGAATGGGACAATCAAAGGCTGAACTAGCTGAGATAAAAGAAGACCAAACTGGGGAGGCTGGGAATCTCGACTTGGATCACAACACAAGAGAAAGCCGGGTACAGCCTCGGAACACATTCATTCACATTAACTAGGTACACAAAAGAGAGCTACCTTAACCAGGGGAGGGTTCCAAAGGAATCCAGCCCGATGTAACCAGCAGATCTAAAAGAGAAAATCAAGGTTAGCCCATTCACGCGAACCAGGCTCTCCACATTTACCCACTTTTGCTGAAGTCTGTCGAAGTCAAACGTTTCCAATCAGTTCTAATCCTTATTTTGAGCTGATGCTCAAAATAGCGGATCAGATCCTCATGTGAAAGACGCTGACCTCGCAAGACTTCCTCCTTTCGCGTCGTCCAAATCACCATTCGAGCCGTGGCTCGCAGCGACATACAATATGTTTCATCCCAGAAAACGGGGGCGACACATTGTCGCAGGCAAATGCACGATCAATGAGCACAAGCTCTAGCGGTGCGATAAGAGCAGTCAACTCGCCGACACGGTCCAAATAGAGGACGAACCCGCGAACAATGTTAGAAGGCGTGCGAAGCCGTTTTTTCCAAGCCAAGGTAGCAGCGTTCACTATCTGGCAAGGTGCCATATAAAGTCCAGGTCATTGAGAGGCAATCGATTCCGAGCCAATCGCCAGGTGAACGAAAACTCAGCGTTGCTGAGATAATCGGTATCTGGCGCGCATGACCAGAACGAGCGAAACTCCTCCTCCGACAAGCGGATCACATTACGTAATGAATCCTTCGCGTTCGCTCTCCACTAACCCACGATAGAAAACTCTCCTATGCTGTGAAAGGTCACTGGACCGTGAAATGGCCCGAAAGGCCGCCAGACATTCGAGGAGAAATCTAGATCGCCCTCGAGATGGAGGGAGTGCTAGTAAGGCTAGGGAACATGTCCTTCACTATACCCGCCAGCAATGAAACTTCCAAAATCGCACGCCTGAGAAAAATCAACCTTAAAGCGACCTTGTGGCCCATCAAGTACGGCATTCCCAGACCCCCATGACACGGACGCTGGACACAGACACGTTTGTCGACGTAGTGTTTGCATCCTCTCCACAGAAGGGAGAATAGCAAACGCTTGATCGCCTCCCTACGCCATTTACAAAGTGGAAGTACTGACAACCGGTAAAAGATAATGGAAAAGACGTATATAACACACAGCTCAGATAAACATTTTAAGGACAACCTCATTCGACGCAAAATTTCAACCGACGCGCCGACCTTTGCCAGTATATCTGACCAATATCTGACCAAGCCGGACGACTTGTTGCGGTTAATCTTTGCCCCTGTGACCTGTTCGTATCATTCAAGCGCCTTCTGTACCACCTAAATGTCACTCCAGGAGGACACGTACGCGTAAGCCCTGGCTCGAGCACCACCAGGGATAGCGATTTCACGTAGGGCCGGACTGCACGCCCTGTTCCTTAGCCGGCAAAGGAGGGGCTCCAACGCCAAAGCATAAAGTAGGAGCGATAGTGGACAACTCTGTTGGACCAATCTAGACAGCGCCAGAACGCCCGACAACTTTCCGTTCACCTGTACCACAGCTGTGGGGGATTGATACAGGAGGCTAATCCAGTGCCGGAAGTTGGTTTCGAATCCAGCGGCCTGCAGGACAGCAGCCAGGTAACGATGGTCAACCCTATTAAATACCAAATAGATCAGTTTTTCTTGTTCGTCGTCTTTTATCCCCTCTTTGATCGTGCGTATCAGATGCAGGTTGCTCTGAATTGTTCGGCCCTTCACAGCACAATTCTGCTCAGGTCCCAACAGAGACTCGGCAACTATTTGCAAACGATTTTGAAAGATCTTGGCCAAAATCTTTAACTCTGTGTTTAGCAGAGTTATGGGCCGGTAACCCTCTAACACCTTCCCTACATCCTTGCCTTTTCTCAACAACGTGATCACACCTCTGGTGAACCGTTTGGGGATGGACCCCTGCCGGAACCAGTTGTTGTACACAACAGTCAAATCGGGACAAAGATGTGCGACAGCCTCAAGTACAATTCACAGGGCAAACCATCGAGACCCGGCGATTTGCCTCTGCCGACCTTCTTCAAAGCCGCGTAGACTACGTCCGCCGTAATTTCTCCCTTGCAGCTAGCTGCATCAGCCGGCAAAAGCCGGGGAAAATCAGCCAAATAGCCGCGAAACTCGAATATCGTGGTACTAAGATTAATGCTATAAAAGGTTTATGATTTCTAGAGATCAGAACTTTAGATTTTGTAATTTTAGCAAGAGGATAAGGTTAGTTATTTAATATGTTTGCAATTTAATCGGCGTATGAATTTCAAGTTCTGACTGAGACTGTTTCGTCTACTTCACACTCATACGCTTTTTTCCAACTATGGGTTAAAAAGCAGCACAGTTCTCTTAACTTCGGTAGCAATCAGTCTAGAAGGACAAAAAATCCCCCCCCCCAAAAAAAAACAATACCCTGACGAAGGATGGTCTCCATCCGGTTATTCTGTCCTAGGCACATTCACTCCTGCAGTACATATTGGGCCCCCATGACCCTAATCGATTGCAGAAGTCAAAATAACCAAATTCAAATATACGTTAACAATAATAGAACCCATTTTAATTAAAACTATTATTCATTCTCCCTGAAAATTTCCCATTCACAAAACGGTGTTATGTCAAATTCTTCTTCTTCTTCTTC